>JAMQGT020013195.1:0-154569 GCA_024447675.2 Pterophyllum scalare | reverse complement strand
CTCCTCTTCCTCGTCGCCGCCGCCGCTGGGTGCGTGGTCGGCCTCCCCCTTCTGGGGAAGACTCTTTGTTTTTGGACTCTGTGGCCTGGGTGGCCCCTCCTGCCTTGTTTCCTCTGGACTCTGTGGGGTTTTTTTTGGACTCTGGGGCCTGGGTGGCCCCTCCTGACCTGCTTTTTCCTTTGTTTTTTGGGGGTCTTGTTTTTGTTTCGGTCCCCCCTTCCGGGTCCCCCGCCTCCCGCCCTGGTTTGGTTTTTTTTGGTCTTCCGTTTTGGCCGTCGGGAGCCGGCCATTGAGGGGGGGGTCCTGTCATGGTCCTGGGCCGGTGGCCCAGTGTTTTCTGTTTTATTTCCTGGTTTCCCTGGTCCCTGATGTTTCTGCGTCTTCCTGGTCCTGTCCCTTCCTGTTTTATTTTGATAGTCCTGTGTTCCCCATGTCTCGTGTTTGACTTTGCTTCCCCCTGTTGTTTTTCTGATTTGCTTCACCTGTGTTCCCCAGCTGTTTCCTCTTGCCCCGATTGCCCTCGTGTATTCTTAAGCCTTCAGTTTTCTTCCGTTCCTCGTCGTGTCATTTCGTGGTTACCCCCAGTCGTGTTCCTCCGTTGTGGTTTCTCCCTGCCGTAGTCCCTTTGTGTTTCCTGGTCTCCCCGGTTCTCCCCCCTAACCTGTGTACTTCCCAGGGGGGAGTTCCTGTGTGTTTTTGGTTCCTGTTTATTAAACCCCCGTGTTCCTGAAGCTCTGCCCTTGGGTCCTGCCTCTTCCCTCTCGCACCGCACCCTCTCAACCCTGACACTTTGGTCTTTACACAGATCATGATCATCTTATAGGCCACACTGTGCCTTTAAAAATATTTCTGCTTTAGCTATGTGAGGTCTTATGATGGTACTTGTTTTCTGAACTGTTGTTTGATTTTTCTGTTTGTTGGTGTGTTTCGCCCTTTGAGGGCCACTATATCTTTAGACCTTTTTTACATTTAAAAGTTTAGCTTCCTTAATTTCCAAAGGCAGAGGATTTTCATATGAAAATTAATCATCCTAAAGGTAGCCGTGGTGTGCGGGTCGTGCACGGCGGGTGGAGCTGTACATCCCCACTATGGCGGAGGAGGCCGTAATGGTGCACCAAATAGGAACCATATTCCTGGGCGGACCACCGCTTGTCAAAGCTGCCACTGGAGAGGAAGTGACACCAGAGGAGCTGGGAGGGGCCAGGCTCCACGCTGAGTACATCCATACAGCAAACCAGTCCTAAATAGTAACAGAAGAATTAGTTAATATCACCATGCATCAACTTACGGTCTTGTTTCAGAGTGAGTGGCTGTGTGGACCACTTTGCCTGGGAGGAGAAGGAGGGTTTTGATTATGCTAGAAACATTATATCCACCCTCAACTTCCAACTGCCTGAGGAAGAGGAGGAGGCAAAGAAGAGGGAAGCAGAGGAGCCACTGCACAGTTCAGAGGAGCTTTTAGGGCTTGCCCCTAAGAGATATAACTACAGCCTGGATGTTAAAATGGTACGACTGTATATGATTGGAAACAAATGCACTAAGTTCTCTAGACTGATTAGTTTGTGCCTCTTATGCTGAGTTTTGGCTCAGTGACCTGTAATTGGTTGTTTCTGTGGGTCTGCTCAGGTAGTCAGTCGGCTGGTAGATGGGAGCCGCTTTCTGGAGTTTAAAGCTCGCTATGGGACCTCGCTCGTTACTGGCTTTGCAAAGATACATGGGTAAAAGATACGACCACATATAGACACAACCATACACTCACTGAATCTAGTGCATTCCAGTGAAGCCACGGCCATAAACTCTACTTGTTGACATTGCGTTCTTTTTTTTCTTTTTTTTCTCACTTCTGATTGCATATTTTTATTGGACTCAACTAGAGTAGCTCTGTATGATTAACAGTTTAAAATGATCCATATTTATGTCTACTGGCAGTTTTAGCTCGCTTGTCTTTTCTTTAAATCAGCTCTTTTCTGATTGGTTACCCCTGAAATGCAGTAGGTAGGTTGATCTCTT
This sequence comes from Pterophyllum scalare, assembly GCA_024447675.2. NCBI lineage: Eukaryota > Metazoa > Chordata > Actinopteri > Cichliformes > Cichlidae > Pterophyllum > Pterophyllum scalare. Next base: position 152,559 of record JAMQGT020013195.1, on the reverse strand, counting down.
GGCCAAATAAGGACATTAGCTAAACTATGACATCAAACAGAACCAAGAGTAGAAAGATTTTTATTTTATTTATTTTTTGAAAAGGAGTGTTTCAAGCAGTCTGAAACCTGAGCATTCATCTGGTAGCTTTGCTGATATGATTGCACGTTATCATGTGAAAATATACACCTGTACATGTGGCTAATAATGGAGATTCAAGTAATACTTCATCAAGCTTCGCATTTAAAACCACCAATTTTCTGGTACATAAGCAAACACAAAATATGCATGTATGTTTACACGTTCTCCTGATAACGCCAGTGGTAATTCTTTCTTTGCATATTCACTGTATAAGCCACCTAGTGGGAATATTAGCAAACAACGGCGAGCTGTCATATGAGGCCGCGCTGAAAGGGAGCCATTTTGTCCAGTTGTGTGACCAGAGAGACGTCCCGCTCCTCTTCCTCCAGAACACGGCACCTGGAGCGGCACTAACACTGTCCACAAAACGGGTATTCACTCACACTTCATTCCCACTGATGCACAAGCTGTAAAGGTCTATCAAAATGTATGAATGCACGTGTTAATGCGGCTTATAGTGTAGACACGTTTTGCGTCCTGATTTAAGTGTAAAAAGATGATATATATATATATATATATATATATATATATATATATATATATATATATATATATATATAAACCATCCTGTTTCCCATTCATTCATGTGCGTCTCCTCCAGGCAGAGATGAATAGTAACCGTCTGAAAGCTCAGGGTTCAATGATGTCAGCGGTGGCATCCGCCTCCGTCCCCAAAATCACTGTGGTGATTGGTGGTTGCCACGGTGCAGACAGCTATGCTATGGTGAGCTGCTCAGTAAATGTCGTCTTTTTAGCTTCCTGAACTGAAAGTTGGTATCATATTTAATGCAGAATCATGACTAGTTGTTCTGAAAAGCTTGAAATGTTCAGCAATGTGCAAAAGTCTAATATTTTGTTTCCAAGGAGTCAGACTTTCATGTCATTATTTTTTTTTAAAGTGGTCTTGAGCACTACTTCTCCAGGCTTTCTGAAAGTCTTTAAATTTTTTTTCTTTGGATATTGGCTGCGTTTTCTCTCATTTTCAGTCCACTTAAAAATACTTTTAAAAACAACTGAGGAAACTGGACCAGTGGCAGGCCTCAAAAGAACCAAAACCTATGTACAACAGATGAACAGATTTCATAGTTTCGGACTACGTGTCACTCAGTGGTATTAGGGGATTTTGTCAAAATTTCTGAAATTATGAATGCAGGAAAGTGTGTTCAGATTTTGATCCACCATGCAGTACCATCTTAAAAGCATCTGATTGGAAGCTGTCTACAGAGGCTTCATTTTTCACGCATGAAGATGATCACAAGCACACTGCCAGTGCAGCAGAGGCATACCTGGATAGAAAAACATGTAATGGAACATGATCAGTCATGGATTGGCCTCCCCAGAGCCCGGACCACAACGTTACTGAAGCAATGTGGGATGATCGTGGCAGAGAGCAGAACAAAAGGCAGCCAACATCCAAAGAAGAGCTTTGAATGTCCCTCAAGGAGCCTGGAGAACTATTCCTGAAGAAATGACAAGAAAGCTGCCTGAGAGTTCAGGCTGTGCTAAAGAATAAAGGTGGTCATACCAAATATTGACTTTAAGCTCATTAGAACTCTATAAACTCTGTTTTTCTAGCTGGTAACAACTATAATTGATTTATTATTTACAACTTGGTAATTAATACTAATCCTGTGGCTTAAAATAAAAAATCCTTCCTTGTTCCTCACCAGTGTGGGCGGGCGTTTGATCCTAATTTTTTGTTCCTTTGGCCTAACGCCAAAGTGTCTGTTACCGCGCCGGGTCACGTCGGCTCTCTGCTTCCCGTTGATGGTGAGCGAGACGAAGAGCAGAAGAAACAGGAAGAGAAACTGAACGGGAGGTTAGCGGAGGAGAGCTCAGCTTTCTTCTCTTCAGGCAGGATGTGGGACGATGGAGTCATTCTGCCTCAGAACACCAGGAAGGTAAGGTGACACTCACAGATATTAGTCAGTTTGGGAACATTCAAGAACACTTTTGACTCTTTTTGGCTTCAGGTTCTTAGAGATGCCCTGGACATCATCAAACAGCAGCGATATCAGCTGTCTACAGAGAAGCGAGGGTCAGCATCTCTGCGTATCTAGAGGCTTCTGTCCTTCCCCTCCTTTTTCTCTGAACACTGTAAACATCAGTCTGTCAGTTAGAATTAAGTGCACTTTTTGGACCCACAAGAATTCACTTTTTTACTTGTAATGGAAGCAGTGTCTTTGTAAATCTGTGGAAGTCTGCGCGACAGATGTGATAATTACTCTCAAGTTGTCAAAAGGGATTCTGGTGCTAAAAAGGCTGATGGGATATTGTCATCACCCTGCCGGGTGGGTGGCCAACTTTCAACTTTTTGAACCCGATATCTCAAGAACAATGTCACCTGGGAACGTTCAAATTCATACCATCTACTAAAAATCTTGGACGAGTCCCTTAATCTCAAGGTCAGAGGTCAAGGTTTCTGAAAATCTTGTGAATGCGGTAAAAGATGTGACCTAGGATGTTCAAATTGATGCCGTAGATGCCTCTACTAAAAATCTTAGATGACTTAGTTCTTACCATAATAATGCAAATCACAGAAAGCAACAGTATTCTCAGTGGTTTATACCTCATTTATATCAGTCTGATCCTGACTCAGAAAGCTGGATCGTATGTCAGTGACAGCAAGTTGTTCTACAGCTGATCCGTTCAGTTCAGGTTCTTTACAAAACAAAGCATGAGCAGCAGTGCATCGGTTGACGTTGCCTTATACATAAAAAAATGATTGTGTCTTCCTCGCAGTGAGGAATACCGCTTATCAATTTAACATGGAAATCATTTTGATACTGTTACTCATCTGTATTGGATCAGAACTGGAAAAAGTCGGATCAGTGCATCTCCCATTTTAGCCTTAAACCAAATCAGGAAACGTCTCAAGGAAATCTTTTGTTTTGGTTTTTCTTTTCCTAGAATTTTCATTGTCTTTTCTTACCTCATGCTAAAAAAGTTGAATCTCACTAAGCGTAGCTCCTGAGAAGCATGCGCTGTATCTCTGTCAAAAACCTCATCTTGTACTTATCATGTAATTATTGTAATGTTTTTAATTTGTATTAAATACATTTTAAAAAACTGTTTTTGATTCTTTTGAGAGTCCACTGAATATTTAATTCTTAATTTTTAATTTAATATTTAATTCTCTATATTATAACATTAACATTTTGTGTAGTTTTTTTTTCTCATGTTTTAAACTGAATCACTGAGGGGTTTTTCTTTATTATAAAAGGAGAAATTACACATTCATATAAAATTTAAAAGGCTCAACTTATATTGACCCCTGATGAGAAAGTTAGATGTAATATAAAAAAAGATGCATCTCTGTGATTGTCAACGATAAGCAGCTAATTTTTACATAGCAATGAGGAAGGCTGGATATAATTCATTTTTTCTCGGCTGTTTTGAAGAAATAAAGTCGGCCTGTTGTCATAACTTCAGCAGCATCTGTTCCACTAAAACTTTAATGGTGGCCATAACCTGAGAATGAGCTCAACCAGAATGTTCAAATTCACACTGTAAGTGCATCCAGGGGCAGCACAGTGGCGAGGTGGTTAGCACTGTGACCTTACAGCAAGAAGGTCCTGGGTTCGAACTGGACCTTCGTGTTTGTGTCGGTTTTCTCCGGATACTCCGGTTTTTACCACAGTCCAAAGACACGCAGTTAGTGTGGTTAGGTTAATCGTGATTCTAAACTGCCCATAGGTGTGAATGGGTGTCTGTCTCTCTGTGTAGGCCCCGTGACAGGCCGGCGACCTGTCCAGACTGCACCCACCCTGTGACAGCTGGAATAGGCTCCAGCACCCCTGCAACCCAGAAAAGGATAAGCAGAAGAAAATGGATGGAGATGCATCTATTAAAAATCTCGGACGAATCTGGAATTAAATTGTTTTAATTTGAGTAAAATTGTTTCAAATATTTGTAGCAAAAATATTGTCTGTTTACATTTGTAGCTTTGATTATTTCAGAAACATGAAAATCTTCTATGCAGTAAAGGTGGGTGCATTTGCTAATGTAACACCATTAGTGTCTCTGGGCTGCTTCTCACCACCAGCTATAGGAAAAATAGAATAACATGTATTATGTGTATAATGACATTAAAGGAACACATCAGAGCCCAATGGGGGGGAAAATCATGCTGGATATCTATACTGATATGGACTGGGTAATGTGTTAGGAATGAAAGGATGCCACAATGTTCGATGGAAATGAAAACGATCAACCTTCAGACAGATGAATTCAAAGACACCGCAAAAATCAAAGTGAAAAAAATGATGTAGAAGGCTAGTCCAATTTGCCAAAATTTCATTCCGACAACTCAAAATGGCACTGAGTAGTTTGTATGGCCTCTGTGTGGTTTTATGCATGCCTGACAGCACTGGGTCATACTCCTAATGAGACAATGAGATGGTGTCCTGGGGGATCTCCTCCTAGATCTGGACCAGGGCATCACTGAGCTCCTGGATAGTCTAACGTTCAACCTGGTGGCATCAGATGGACCAAAACATAATGTCCCAGAGGTGTTCTGTTGTCAGTGTATTCAATTCCTTAATCTTCCAGGAACTGCCTGCATATTCTCACCACAAGAGGCCTGGCACAGCGTCAGGTAGTAACTGTGGACCATGTCCACGGCTTGTGCCCAATCGGGCTCCATGGTGCCGGGCAGTCAGCACAGGGCCCACAGTAGGATGTTGGGCTCTCAGACCACCCTCATGAAGTCTGTTTCTGATTGTTTGGTCAGAGAGATTCACAACAGTGGCTGCTGGAGCTCGTTTTGTAGGGCTCTGGAAGTGCTCATCCTGTTCCTCCTTGCACAAAGGAGCAGATACCATTCCTGCTGATGAGTTAAGGATCTTCTGCGGCCCTGCCCAGCTCTCCTAGTGTAACTGCCTGTCTCCCGGAATCTCCTCCATGTTCTTGAGACTTTGCTGGGAGATACAGCAAACCTTCTGGCAATGACACATATTGATGTGCAATCTTGGTGGAGTTGGATTACCTGTGCAACCTCTGTAGGGTCCACGTATTGCCTCATGCTACCAGTAGTGGCACTGATGTAAAACTAGTGGGGAAAAAAAACAGTCAGAAAAGATAAGGAGGGGAAAAAATATCAGTGGCCTCCACCTGTAAAACCACTTCTGGTTTGGGGGGGGGGGTGTCTCGTTAATTTAATGACTACCAAAGCAGCTGAAACTGATTAACAGCCCCCTCTGCTACTTAACTGAGCAGATCAACATCCTAGAACTGACTTGATGCTATACTCCTATTAAAAAGTGTTCCTCTAATTGTTTTTTTTGAGCAGACTGCTGAAGAAAATGCAGTTTAGCCGCAGCATTGCCGAACAATAGTGGGAGTGAGAGAGCGAATGGTGTGTTTCATGCAGTATCTTGGCCGTGGTCGGATGAAAAGCGGCTTCATGGTTTGTACATCCCGTGCAGGGTGATAGGGATGACGGTGTTGACCTCTGCCCGGGCGAGCTCCGTCAGCTTCCTGGCATCCAGCACCAGCAGGGAACCTGGTCTCTGCGCACCTGGCTTTACCACAATACTCAGCAACACACCTGCAAAACCCAGACACAGGTGGTGACTGCGTGTTCTACAACAAACGGGCGGATAAAAGTTATTTCAAGAGTGAGAGTTTGAAATGTTTCTACATTTAGAATTTGGGTATGTACAGATTATGAGTGATGTATGTTTGATGCTGGATAAAAAAGAGAGAATCAATTCTAAGGCAGGAAATAATGATCCATTATTAATAATTTTGTATCCAATATTTAGCTTGTATCATCCTTGCTCAGCACAGCTTTATTTAGCATCACTAAAAATATACAGGGGTTAAAACATCTTCTGCAAAAAACAGCTTCAGATCATAGACTGTATATAAAAGATGGATGCAGTCACTGACTTTACCCATTGGTTAGTCCTGTTATGAAGCCGAGTGTTTTTGCCATTGCGATCTTGGTATTTGTTAAACTGCATATGACCCACAAGAGTGACTGACTGTAAAACCAAAGGAAGCTGCATCCTTATTGGCTAACAACTTGTGAATGACAAGTCATCAGCAATGAACAGACCCTGGATAAGCCTCCTTTTTGGACTCAAACAACAGAATAATAATGATAAAAATACAGTCATCAGGAAGGTTTTTTTTTCTTTCCTGAAGACGCAGAGCAAAAGAGCAGCAACTCAGTCAAAAAGTGTCCCATCTCACTGTCTCACATGCTTCCAGAAACCAAGCCAAAAGCCCTTTTTATGCACATAACCACACTGAAGATCAGTGTGCCAAGATATGAGAATGCATGCCCTACCATCATCCTCCTCTGTAGCTCCAGGCGAAGGCACAAACAGCGGCTCCGATGGGTAACTCTCCTCCTCCTGCCACACCCAGGTCTCTTTGGTCTGCACGTTCAGCTTGATGATCTACAACAGCAACCAGCAGCTTTTAACACACCTGTGCTGGGGAGCTGGCTAAATTCACCAGCCCTGATGCTTTCCTCATCTCCAAAAAAAACCCCTCTTACCCTGTCAGGGATGAAGTGGTTGAGTCCCAGCCCATAGGCGAAGGAGTACTTCTTCCCACAATACTGAGAATAGTTGATCTGTGGAAACTCAAAAGCTGAGAGAGTGATGCAGAGAAACAAATGAATATGAGAACGCAGCCTAATAATATAATAAATATGTAATGTGCCCTTTAGGATACGGATATTGGAATATTCACAAATCATGTAAACTGTAATATTTATGGGATACCCTGTCTCGGTCCAGAAAACAGGACTTCAGGTTCGAGCCAGATGGTGCCATCGCTGTGAAGAACAGCAGTCGCAGTAGTGTAGGACAGAGACACCAGATTCTTCCCCTGCTCCTCCTGAAAACATACATGGGTACAGAAAACGATGGAGCTCAAAGATAAAGAGCTGTCTATAGCTGTTTAAGCTGTTTGTAGAAAACATAGCTGGGACTTTGATCTACTATAATAAAAAAAAATTTTCTTAGGCACAAAGACATTTTTTTTCCCAAGTATATATAACTTATAGTAATATAGGCTAGTAATTGTAATTCCTAGTTATACCCTAGGATATAATGTCATTGTATTCAATATAAGTAGATCTCAATTAAATATACCTAGACCCAGAATGGCAGGTACCCATTAAAAGGTATAAAGAGGCTGTGATCCGACCCAAAACCACTGATGATGATGATGTGATCACCTCAATGGCAGACTGTGCAGTGCTCAGAAAAATGGCAAAAAAAATCCAAGAGCTACATTGCAGACTCTACAGGCCTCAGTTAGCATGTTAAATGTTAAGGTTCGTGACAGTACAATTAGAAAAAGACTGAACAATCTGTCTTGCTTGGAAGGGTTGCCAAAAGAAAGCCTCTTCTCTCTAAAGAGAACATGGCAGCATGACATGGGTTTGCAAAGCTGCATCTGAGCAAACAAAAGACTTCTGAAATCACATTCAGGGAAAACCAAGCACAGACACCTCATACCACCTGTCAAACAGGGTGGTGGAGGAGTGATGATTTTGGGCTTGTTTTGCAGTCACAGGAGCTGGGCACCTGGCAGTCATTGAGTCGACTGTGAACTCCTCTGTAAGCTGAAGTGTTCCAGAGACAAATATGAATATGAAGCCATCTTTCTGACCACTAAAGCTTGGCTGAAACTGGGTCATGCACCAGAACGGTGATCCCAAGCACAGCAGCAAATCTACAGCAGAATGCCTGAAAAAGAGAAGAATCGAGGTGTTGCAATGACCCAAAGTCCAGACCTCAGCCTGATTAAAATGCTGTGATGGGACCTCGAGAGAGCTGTGCATAAACGAATGCCTTCAAACCGCAATGAAGTGAAGCAACGTCGTAAAAGAAAAGTGGGTCATAATTCTGATAAAGAGACCGATAAAGTCATACAGTGATTCAGATTATTGCTGCTGAAGGTCGATCTGTAAGCTACGGAATCATGGGGTGTACTTACTTTTTTCAAAGGACTGCATAGGGCAGGTTACATACTTAAATTATATCCTCAGAAATAAGCATCTATGGTCCAAAAACATTTCTAAATCTATGTTCTTTTAATAATTTTCTTATGCATTTTATGTAATGTAGCCAATACTATATAATCAGTAAAAACATGAGCAAACACATTAATAACTTGCAGTCTCTCTGTGTGTAGACTCACCCTGTGAATGTCCAGTGGAAGAACATATCGCCTGACTTCAGGCTGAGGAGCTCGTACAGCTGCTTTCTTCACCTCCTCCCACTCCTCCTTCAGATTGGCCAGGTACAGGTAGTTGTACACAAATTCATGACTGTACAGAGAACGAGGGAGAGGAAGAGAAATGTCTCGTAATTGCACGCAGAACACTTGAGCAGACACACACGCACAGCTTCACACTTACCCTTTCCACGTGCAGAGATCGACAACGATGAATCCTTGGTCTTCATAGGTGTTAATATGGTGGAAGAGGTTGAACGCTGATGTTCTGAACTTGTGACTATTCATATAACCTGCTGGGTCCTTACTGGCCAAGTGGAACCATGTCTGTGACGCACAAACACACATATCACTGACCAGAAGTCACACATGACCAATCAATCCCTTTTTTTCCAGGAGAGGGTTTAGAAACTTTAATTACCAGTGCTAACTTGGTCTTACTTATACCAAGGCTGTAGGTGACATTAGTAAATAGTAAATTATTATTAACAGTTGTGCTGTTTTTAGTGGAATAAATGTGAAAGAGTGTAAAAAAATCTAATATAGGCTATATTGAGATATTGCTGTTATTTGTAACTCCAGCATCCACGAACAGACTGACACAGAGGGCTCCTGCCTACCCCCATGCTGTAGTTGGACTCAAAGCAGTCCATGTATGTGGCTCCTCTGAAACTCCAAGCTGACAGGAACTTGAGCAGGTTGATCTTCACCGGCTGCTCCACAAACACAAAGTAGTTGTCTGTCATTCCGAAGCTACAGACGGGCAAGCAAACACAGAAAGACACACAGAGGCGGAGCACAGCTCATTTTAATTGTAAAATGTCAAAGATAAGGATAGAGAAACAAAGCACAGGCTTTATGTGTATGCATGAGTTCACTCTGTACCTGTGTACGTAGGAGGGTTTAAGCCTCTCACTGCTGGGTAGCTGGAGCAAGACTTGGGACCTCTCTATGGGGTCTGATTTGTCTGGAAACACAGATACAAATATATAAACTCTTACAATTGTTTTTACCCTAATTTCAGTTTTGATTTTCCCCCTCTTTTTCTTTTCTTCTGTTCCCCTTATATTCTTGTTGTTTGTCTATCCATCTGCACCCTTACATCACAATGATGAGCAGTCAGTGCTTGTAAGCTCACCCAGAAGATGGGAGCATTATACTCCTCAAACCCAACTATCTATAAGATGGACATTTACTATATAACTCAAAAGCCAATAAACATCAATAAATCTCTCAAAATAAAAATAATAATCAATTCAAACAAAACCCACTGGTAGCCAGTGACAGTGTTACTTACTTAGAATATGAACCAAATTCACCTTTCTGAGCAGGTGGGATCTTCACGATGTTATAAGCCAGACTCATGTTCTTTCCAAAGCAGTTCCCCATGTTATAGATCGTCCCATCTCTTTCAGTGTGGGGGTGGGCAGTCACCCCATTCACTGAGAGGTATTTACAAAGGTCCACCTAATGGACGACATTAAATTTAAATCCTAATAAATGTGCAAAATCACAATCAGAAACCTTTACTGATGTTGTAGGGAAAGAATAATAAAGCGGAGCTTAAAATGTAATAATATTGAAAATGTTCAAACTCTTCCTTCTGGCATATTTGTGCAGGGTTATAGTTTTAACAAAACTACCCAGAAATGATGAGTCTCGTTAGTGTGTCATAAGTGTGCTGTAAATTTAAACCAGTCAGCTCCCACCTTTTTTAACGTCTCCAGTGAATCGGGATCAACCTTGGTGATGTAGTTGGTCTCGGTGACCGCGTAGAAGTCTTCACCAATTGGGTAGATGTTCACTAAACAGTTATCGGTCACTTCAGTGCCTCTGAAGTAAGTAAAGAACCTGCAGTTACAAGCATGAGGAAAGCCTCACATTTAACCAAAGTAACAATGCAATCTAAAAATATATATATATTATGAGCAATATATTTTTAATGTTTAGTAAATGGAATTGCATATTAATTTATTAATTGAGTTATTTACTTTTTATTATGGCACCTTTGGCCCGGTGTAATGTGTACTGTTCCCTTTTGTGATTGTGTTTAGCACCTACAGTATCAGACCATCTAAAGCGCGCAGGTTTGGGATTACCTCGAGAAGATGTTTTTGCAGGGGTCAGGGTAGGCTGCCGTGCCTAACTCAGTGACGACCACTCTGTTCTCTGCCATGGCACGAATGTACGTATCTGACTTGATAAACCTGAGTGCAAAGTTCAAAGACATTATGCGCCAAAGAACCAGTACGCCGACTGTTTTGAGCCACAGTCAGATTATTTGAAAGATTTTTGTTGTGGCATGTGACTGAAATCTCTGAAACACACAAAAGAAATCCTCTTCATTTGTTGCCTGTTTCTTTGCAACATCCCACTGTGGATGAATAAACATCAGTGTTGTTTGTTTTTTTTCCCCCCCTCAGAACTGCAAACCAGAATCAGATGTCATAAAAATCTGAAATTGGATTCTCAGAATGCTTCCAGTCAGAATATGAAGTATATAAAGAATGTGCTCTGATGCTGTTCTTACTTCCTGTAGTAGGTCACCTGCCCGCTCTTCAGGTCAAACTTGTGCAGAAGAGCCTGTCCGTCAAAAAGGTGGTGGAAAACTTCATCTCCCACCTCGAAGAGACCCGGGCCCATCCTCAGAAGACTTCCCCCCAGCCATGATGGGATAAGGCCTGCAGTTAAAAGCATCAACCACAGGATGCCACATATGTGTGAAAATTCAGACTAAATGATTTTTTTCCACACCCGTCTGCACACTAGGAACAGCAAACAGTTAATATCAGACTTTCCACATTTCTAACACTACAGTGTCATTTATAACACTGCAGTATTTTTATTTATAAGACTGATTTGGGCGGTAACACCAATGGGTGAATAGTTCCTGAGGCCTGAAGTTTTAGTGTTTAGTTTCAGTGGTATTTAGGTTAACCAGTGTTGAACATTTAGGCTCAATCAAAAGCTATTACTTATTAAAGTGTCCTTAGAGCACGGGCTTACTTTATCTTTACCACTGACTGCTGGACTCCTGTTTTTTGGAACAGTTTTTACAGAGGTCAAATAAAAGATGCCGGCCTTGAATCTCAAGGTACACTAAAGATGAGCACTTTTTTGCGGTAAGTGCATGCAAACACAGTTTCGACGGTGGTGCTAGCATGCTTATTTTGAAGCTATCATAGCTTTCTTTATTTACAATTCATTCCCCTTCTCGGTCAGGAAAGATAACAGTGAACATTTTTGTGCATGATTTGTGTGGAAAAATTGGTCCGCTAAATTGGTTTGAGTGCTAGAGGTTTCCAGACCCTTATGGCTGGAAGCTTTATATGGCATCGCAGTGCTGAGCTAAATGTATGCTAACACGGGCATCGTTTTATTATGACTGTAGCATATGTATGCATATATGTCCCCATTTCTTTTTTCTTCTCCATCACAGATGGACTGATCTCAACAAAACTTTGCATGGACATTGTCACACAAACAGCAATTATTAACACCTATATCTTTTTTAAAAATGTATTATAAATCCAAATTATTTAGATTTTTGTATATATTATGTTCATTTCATTGTCCCCTTGCAAATGCGATGTTGCGTCGTCCGTTTGCATTTGTTTCACATGCCACATTCGATGTACGTCACCCATACCCAATTTTGTCAGTAATTTTTGTATATGTGATTTAATTTTGCAACCATGGGTGGAAATTGTAGTTGGAAACATGAAGCCAATTGCTGGTCACGCCCTTTCATAAGCACTGTATGTAGCATACCCTGAAAGTTGTTGTGCTAATTATAAATGCAAACCAATACACTTTTAAGTTTTGACAAATGGGCTCCCCCTTGTGCCTCCCAGCAGTGAGGACCGCTGCCTACCACTACCTGCCTTTATTTTGCAAAGGTGAACTTACAGCATAGGATTGTGGCACTTTGTTGTTTACTTCTACCACTCAACAGAGTGTCTGTGTATTGTCTATGACATATTTAACTTTACTTCATCCAATGCCTGTTTCACACTAAATCAGAAATCTTAAGTAACGCTGATGCTAGAGGGAATGTCAGGTGATTCATGCTCTGGGAACCATGAACAGCAATTAGTAGTTGAGATATTTCTGTATAATGGATAAATCCACACTGCCACACTGTTTTCGCAGTCAGTCTTTCCTACCAGTGATAACTGCAGGTATGGGCTCATTCAGCTCCTCCACTGTCTCAAAGAGCTTCTTGTAGCCGGTAGCGGGATGCTCCACGCTGGAAAAAAAATTAAAATATACCCCATAACATAACTGACCACTGGGCGTCTTTGAAAGTTTTTAAATCATCCTCTAATTGTGTGGGTTTACGGTTAAATCGTAACGTACAGGAACTGATCAATGGGGGTCAAGTGATGCAGACAGTCGCCTAGCTGAGACTAACAGTTCATTGGTAGAAGCAGCTGACAAAGTCATCTCACAGCAAGTCTGTTAAGCAGCTGTTATTAGATTAGATTCAGTTATTTTGATCAATTCACAAGTTTTTATATTAGACTTGTTTCTCAGAAAAAAATGTAATGTGTTTACAGTTCTGCCGAGGAGGATGACAAAACCAACAACCTTACAACAGCTACTACGCTGTTCCCTTGTTTATCTTGTTAATGGCCAATGTTAATGCCAGTGTTTAATTTTTCTTACATTTTTCTGTTCTTTTGTTTAGTCCATATTCTTTCTGATAATCTTGTTTTTCTGTGGCTTGCTTGTCTGCGTTTCTGTGGTAGAAGAAGGACAGAAATCCTTCCTCAGCTCCTTAGCCAAGACTTTTTCAGGTGCGTGCATCAGCTTTTCTGAGTTTGAATACCTGAGCTTTCCCAGATGCATTGAGTACATTACTGCTGCATCGATGACTTACTGTGAAATTTCAGGTCAAAACTCTTGAGGTTAACTCTGCATCGTTTAAAATCTACTCAGATGACTCATCATCAGATCAGTTCTCGTAGAGCAGAACAAAGCACGTCTGCAGGCTGCTTTGTTCAGTAAACCCGAACCTTGAAAAGTCCTTTTCAGATTTTTGTTTTTCTTCAGCGCCATGCATCTGAGAAACGAAAGAGAATATGTTACTCACCGGCTGACCATGTTGCTATGCTCTTCACACACTTCCTCACAAGTTGCTTGCAAAACAGCCTCTGGCATGCATTTAAACCACTCACAGATTTCCTCTGGTAAGCAATGGAAACAGTGCCCCATCCACCCTCCTCCCGTTCTCCCCTCCCCTTTTCCATCCTTTCTGACTCCCTGTCCTCTTCTTCTCCTCTCTGCGCCTGTTTTCCCTTCATGCCTTTTGCTCCCCGCTTTTCAGCATTCCCACCACCACCCCCAAACCTCTTCCACCTCCCCCTCCCCAAGTCTTAACCAGAGTCGAACAAACCAGCTTTGTGTCCTCCTCTTTCAGCCGTCTGGCCCTCGGCTCTGCGCAGAACTTTCTCCAGCCCACCTAAACAGGGTCTGGGAACACAAACACCAGTCAGTCTAATAAATTCAGCCTTTAAAAGCAGCGTGTTTGAAGGTGGAAGAAAGAATCCTATCTAATTAGTTCCAGACAGCTTTGGCAAAGCCTTAGAAACTATTTTAATTAGCTACTCTGGAGGGAGGGGAGTAACACACCCACCCATCCGCACACACACAATGACCCAGAGAAACACTGTCATTTTTTTTGTCTCTGTCATCTTGATAAATGAAAACTCAGTGCTGAATAAGAGGTCTTTTGCTTAGAGCTGGCCCGAGAGCGCCTGCCCGACCTGTTAAGTTTCATCCCAGCAACAGGTCTGAATCCTCATCACATTTGCAGCTTTCTTACTGGCCGAGTCATCACCCGTGGCCTGCGGTATCACAAGCAATTAATGTGGGTAATCAAAGGAGCTGTGTGCAACATAAATGTTTCTTCGTAATGTTTGTAGACTGAATGTGGAAAAACTGTGAAATGTTCGAATTGCACATACTTTCGTACGACACGCCAGGCTGTTTATGATTCATTAAATTCTGAATGTTTTCAGAACTTGTTGTGGTTACTGGAGGGGCAGAGGCCTAAAGCTGCGGTTCCTCTCGGGGCCACGTGAGAGTCAATCCGACAGACGGGGAGGTTGTAACAATTTAAGGGGTGCATTAAATCTTAACTGTCTTCGGACGACCACAATAAGTTTAGTATATCCATATGTGGGCTGGAATTGTGGAATAGTTTAAGTGTGGAATTACAACCATGTCCAAACAAATATAAAGAGATCATTTCCACAAGGTACAGGGATGTAGAGGGGTGTTCATAACAGGGTGTATAGCTCAATGTAATAAGGTAGTTATATTGTTTGATGTATGCATTTTGTGTGTGTGCAGACTTGTATGTGTTCTGCCTGACTATATATCAATGAACACTGAATTGTAAGTTATTACATAGTATTAAGGGGGATAGGATCAAATAAGTGTAAACCTCATCCTACTCCTTTTCAATCATGTAAATGGTGTATATAGTTATTTATGCCAACTCTTCTGTGTTTACAGTGTATTTTGTTTTATTTCGTTTATATTTACATGTCAATCAGTCCCCACACACTGCAGAGTAACTGAGCAGAGACACTTCAGGCGTGTCAGAGTTCAAATGTCTGGATTAAATCAGCTTCTTTACCAGCTGCCTGGTTGTGCGTTTGTTCTGCCTAGTGCTTTGTGAAGCTGCTTTAAGGGATTATCAGGATACAAAATACATTTAAGAGCTGCTCAGTTATGATTTTAACATTGGAGCAAAAAGCTTCCCACCAAGCCGGTCACTCTGTTATGAAAGCAGGAAATATTGCCTAATCGTATTTATTTGTCAGGCAGATGTTCAACACCAGATGTACTTGATAATAAATCATTTCAATGCAAACAAGCACAAACACTGAACAGCTAAACAAGTTTATTTCCCAGGACTTTGCATAGTAAACAATGTAAAGGAACAACAAAATACAGAGAACATGATGATGAATGTGGTTGAACATGAACACACCATTTGATCTGAGGTAAACACAAACATATGAGGGTAGAAGTAATACTTCATATAGCTTTAGATAAATAAAAGAACAGTTTGACACTATTTGAATTTGTTAAGATTTCTTCAGACACTTGATAGGAGTTGTGTAATTCACCTCGGCTAACCAAATACCTGTCAGCACTGGAATGAATAGGCATGCATTCAGGTCAAACACTCATTAGGTAATACCTGAGCATATCGGGTGTCTGATGAAAAGCTTTGTTAGGGAGTCTAATAAGCATTAAATATGTATAAATTAAGCATACTGGTGATTGATATAAGCTTGCTGGTCATTCATAATGCCTGACCTGAGTGCAAAAGTCCACCAAACAAAGCAGGGATGAGACACACAAGCGCAAGAAGTTAAACTGGAAAGACCGGCTCGACTTAAAAATAACGGAGTTGGATGTGAGAAAGAGGCCACACTGAAAATCACCAAGAAATAAAACCAAGATTGTAAAAGAGGCTTTAAAAATGCCACACTCCACAGAAGGAAAATTAAGGTAAGAGCAAAGAATCACTCAAAGAAAGAGAAAATGATGAACATCAGGCCTGAAAAACAGTTTCAAACAGAACTTAAACATCTATGGGATAAAATATGTAGAAAACTTTGAAACATAACGAGAGACACTAACAACAACAAGCACTTCTTCCTCTGTCAGCATTCATATAAATTAAGAAATATATCGAATTGTTCCCACCTTGACCAGTGATCTCAGAATTGCATATTTTTCTCCCAATTGCTTTCTGAAATTTGCTTACTTAGTTAAACACACACACACACACACACACAAACTCCAGTATCACATACTAATGTCAAAGAAAAGTGAGGGGAAAAAAACAAACAGGTAAAGTACCTTGCTTCATAAAACATGTTCAAACCACCTCAGTGGTTTGAGCGGCTCCGTCGTACCATCAAACGCCTTCATCTAACGCTCGAAAAACAATACAAATATACACAACACGTGAATACACAAATAAACCACTAATGAAATAAAATAAAAAATAAATCACCCAGTCTGCATTTACTCACATTAAACCCAACAGTAACAACAGTGTTTTCAATGTAACACACTGCTTTTGGCTGCCAAGGGGGAAAAAAACTTGTCAGATCTCCTGTCACGAGTTTCATATCAGTGCAGCGAACAGCACGTGAGCAGAGAGAACGCAGCTCCTACGGTCGTTTAGTTCCTGATGCTGAAAGCTTTGGTCTTCTTGATGTTGAGGAGTGGAGGTTTAATCTTTGGTTTGTTCTTAGTCTTGCCCTCTCCTTCTGAGGAGGGGAATCGACGCCTGTAGATGTCTGGGTACTGCTTCTGAAACTGAGGAGAACAAGAACAAAAATTATACTTTGCTGAGTCTGCAGATGTCTCACATTTTTGAGGATGTGAAGTGAGTTGCTTTATGTCAGTCTAAACTTTAGGAATATGAAGGCTACTGAAAAAGAAAAGGCCTTCAAGTTGGAAATAATACAAAATGACTCAGATAGAAACAACAGTGGTCAACATCAAGTCAACAAAAGATACACAGAGAAAATCTGAATGAATCTGTGTGTGTGTGTGTAAAACAGCCACTGCTACCTTACACTGTTTTTAAGCCTGGAGTGTGAGATGTTAGTCATCATTATCTCAGTCTGAAACCTGATGTGACGAGTGAGGGGTGGATCTGATGCTTGGCATCCATACCCTGCTTAATTGTCTACTCTATATAGTACTATAATTTACAATGAACATCGTGCCATACTGAACTAGTAATTAAAACCATAAACTCAGTAAAGGTTTTGCTGGGGTCACAAATCAAGAGAAGTAGGGCAATTCCTCATGCACTTCCATATAAGCGAGACTCTTTGTGCAGACAGAACCAGCTTTAAGGCACCTCAGCATTGCCTGCACTTTGATATAGAGGCTGTGAGTTGAACACGACCTAGCTAACAAATTCTATATTATCAGTACAGGCAAAAACTCTCCTCTGTAGATGACCAAAAAAACAAAACAACAACAAAAAACGGCAATGAAGGGTTTAAACTTCGGCAGCTCCTTGGGTTTCAGTCACACAGGCCTAGAGACTGGCCAGTGACCCCTGGAAACCTCTGGTTGCCAGTGAAAAATATGTAATGCTCCATTGGTTGATGAGTGGCTGATGGCTGTCACTGGGTGAAATCAGTTGCAAATACAGTGATGTGCCAAAAACCTCCTTGTGATTGCTTTGGGTGCTAGCCACAGTCATCTGTAGATTGTATGAAATACAGACGTGTCTGCAGACACTCACCATTTTCCCCCCCCCAAGAGATAGTGAAACTTCTCAAGGAGGACGTTTGCTTTCAGAGTAAAAAGAGTATTTTTTATAAATAACGTACACCTTCCCCTCATTATGGGTCTCTATGTCATAAATTAAACTTACAATGAAGCAGCTCTACTTTGCTTGGTCAGAAATGATCAAAATCTTAACAAGCAGTGGTTACCTGTTTCAGTTTCTTGCGTCTGTCCTTCTCACTGATGTTTTGGTCTGTCAGCAGGATCTCCAGCAGCTCCTCCATGGCCTTCTGAGAAGACTCCAGTTTTTGCTGTTCAAACTCAGTGCCACTGATCTGATGGCAGAATGTGTAGATTGGCACTGGAGGGAAAACTGGATCACCTTCATCAGTCTTTGAAACAGAGTCGATCGGGACCTGGGATCAGAAAGAACATCGGTATTCCTGTGTTCATCCATGTAGCATATTACTTATTCTTCTTCTTTATGAGTTAGTTCGGTTGTGGTTTGCATATGTCCACATGCACGCTAAAAGTTTGAGGGTATACCTGTGCTGTGCGCAGATACTGTATATGGTCACTGATAGCACTGAGCAGATACTCTGGGACTGAAAGGATGGTTTGCTGATGATCCATTAAAAATGACACCAGCCTGGTAGCTAGCAACTCATCCAAATCACACTCCTCAGCACTGCCCAGAACACAGCCTGAAAACGTGTGAACCATCTGAAATCCACAAACGAATAAAAGGTAAACATACAAAAACGTGTCGCGATTAAAGAAAATTGCATAGATGTCTACGCTCCCCAGTTATTTAAGGAATGTTCGGAGTATTAGAGAAGAACAAATACGTCAAGTTATTAGCTCCTCACCAATGTTCGGGTGCCGATGGCTGGGTGGAGGCGAGGCATGTCCACGTTCTGGCTGATGCGTGATGCCATCCTCATGAGCAGCTGCAGCTTCCTGCGGGAGGCAGGCGGAAGGAGAAGGGTGCAAAGCTGCAGGGCCTCGATGGCTACACGCTCACACTGAGGCTGGAGAACACCTACATGCAGGAACACCGTTAGAAGGTCACAGAGATGTAAATAATTGTTTCCAATCAAATGACCACATTCATCCATCACTACGTCACATTCACTAGATTAGACAATGCATGGATGAATAAGAAGATGAATAAACTACAGCTATGGTGTGAAATGATAACAGTAAAGCTTATGAACATGACACCAGAGCACTGCTGTCACCCAGGCTGACAGCAGTGCCATCTTTGATTTTAGACAGTTTCTAAAGACTTTAAAGAAATAAATCTTTGAGTTTCTACAACCACTATAATATAAGTTCTACACATCTGGCTAAATTTACCCTAACATTGGCAATCAGGTTACACTGCGGTGCAACTACACAATCATTTCAAAAAAGATGAGTAGAACTGAGTTTTTCTCTTATTCGGTTGTTGAATGTTAAATTTCAGCCTACTAATAGAAAAATGCAGGTCATTTTTCTGGTACTCGCCTCCCTGCTTCATGCTTTGAGTGAGGAACCAAACTCATACTTGTAGAGGTTAGATGTTAGATGAGGTTAATTTGATTAGACATCAACAAAGAAGCAGACACGGACACAGGTAGAGATGAGAAGGTCTTACTGTGCTCAGTTTGGTTTCGGGGGGGCTGGGAGATACCGGTGGACACACAGAAAGGCGCTTTGAACAGTGAACAATTGGACACATCCACAGAGCTGAGGCAGCGGCGGGCTACAGCAGGTGCAGGAAGCATCCAAAGATTAGAGGTGCTGGAGGCGGGTCTGGGCCCACTGGGTCCTGTAGCAGCGTTAGACCCTTGTACTTTGGTTGCAGCAGATGGAAAAGAGGAAGGGAAAAGATGACAGGAGGAAGACAAGAGATGACGGGAAGACATTGAGGGAGGATGTGAAGCTGAGGAAGCCTGATGCTGGCTTGCAGGAGTGTTTATGCTGAGGCAGCTGGCTGCTCGACCCTGCCACTTGATCTCTTTGACATCTTCCTCCCTGGTCTCTATGACGATGTCCAGACAGCTGCTGAAGCCGTGTGGCTGCAAGGAACGTGACCTGTGTGACGCTGACGGTCCAGCCACACGAACAACAGACAGCCTATTCCTGGCTGTAGCTCCTGGAGCGTTTTCAGAAGTAACTGGTGCTGCTTTGGATACAGATGTACAGACTGAGGGAGTGTGAGGTGTTGTGATGGCAGAACTGTCATCCTGGCTCCTGTTGCTATAGGTGCAGGATGCCAGGCTGTCACTGGACAGAAACAGCTGTTGTCTGGTAAGAGGGGCAGAGTCACTGAGGATAGTTTCCATTGAGCAACTCCTGGTTTGAAGTCTGGTTGGAGCAGCTGTACAAAGGCTGATGCAGCTGCCTCCTAACGGGCCGTCACCTGCATCGGCGACGCCTCCTTTCAGTGCTGCCAGTCGGGACTGAATTTTCCCACCAATCACCTCGCCCATGGGCGATTCCGTCTCGTCGCACGTCCCCTGTCTGAGCAGTGACAGGAGGAGACACTCTGTGGAGCGAAACGATGACTTGGCTGGAGGGGGGACTGCAGGAAGGTCTGACATCTTGCGTTTCAATTGTTGGCGTGTAGCAGGTGCTGCAACGTAGCCACAGAACACTGAAAGCGGATGAAGACACGGAGAAGGGCAGAGAGCCCCAAGGGGGGGGAGGCAGGATGTCAGTGCAAGCAGACAGCGAAGGGGAAGGAGAGGGTTTAGTTAGTTCAAACCTTTACTGTTCATAGAGCTGATCAGACATAACAAATACCAATACAAAACGTGCAGCAGCTCACATCACAGTTAGGATTCCACAAACAACCAAAACCTCTGTTAGGGATCACAAAGCACTGTTAGAGGTCAAGCACTCAACTCATAGTGCAGACAGCACATCAGCAAAGACCTCCTGTGCAACAAAGACCTGCAGGAAAATTTGATCATAACACAACACCAAATTGTAGCTTCTCAAAGGCCTAAAGGCTCAAAAGGAAGTATCAAACCTACCCAAAATGTTGATAAACAGTTCATAGAGTTCATATGTGAGCAATGGCTGCGGGAGGCTATAGAAGTAATCAGACACTGTTTTGAAGACATCTCTTTCAAAGCCAGGATACGACTGCTGTGTGCCGTTGTACTTTGGCCCTGGAAATGAATGGCATGTTACTGCAGCTGTGACAACACTGGACAATATCTGAAAGATTAGATTATCCCCCCCCAAAAAAATGACATATATATTTCCCAAACATCAAAAAATATCCATAAAACGGGCTTGTTTCCCTTTTTAGAACGATTCATGCAGGACTGAGTTGCTTCTACTCACAATTGGCCAGGCTCTTCATAGCAGACAGAACCCAGTCTGGAAGGTCATCTAAGGAGGTAGTTGATAGGTTAGACTCTTTGCTGGTTTACAATATATAGTATTCTACCCAAAGGTCCTATAGTCACATGATAAGTAATCACATTTTTATTTTGAGGACAGCAGTCCCGAGGGGTGTACTGTGACCCAAAATGAATGGATTAGCCGTGCAAGGTGAGCCTATTTAGGGTTATGTTCAGACTCTCGGTTTAAAATTGCTGGAAACACCACATTTTCACTGATTCTTTTACCCCCACCACCACCACCACCACCACCACCACCCACACACAAAACATATTTTATTGTTTTGACTTTTTACGCTAGGGTGGACTGGAATTTCCAGAACTTCAGCCTTTCGTATGTGGTTCATGGTACATCCCTATGGTAAAAACTCTTTTCAAGCATGGGCTCTTTATACATAAACCATCCTGCAGATGATTTTTATACTGGGGTGTGAACTTTATTAATTCTTTTGGATAATTTAACCTACTGGTCTTGTCGTCCAGTGTGACCACTCCGTGTTTGTTTATTTTGGTCATGTTATGGATGATGTTCTGTGGATTCACGTAACGCTGGTCTAAAACCTCATCAAGAGACGGAACACCCAGAATCCTCTGAAGGCTGAAACACAAACACAAGCTTTGGTTACTCATCCAGTCTTCCTCAGTTTTATAACTTTTGCTTAGGTCTCAATCTAGAATATTTATATCTATTTTTTGTTTTGTACAATTTGTGTGTTCATACTGGGTCAGGGTGACATCTCTCCAGATCTCCTGTTCGTCTTCCATTGTCAGCTTTCGTCTCTGTTTCTGCTGCTCTTCTATTGGCTGATTGTCTCCTTCCTGCTGTGTTTGGAGTGCAGGATCCACATTTTCCTGAAACAGATGTATAGAGCAAGAACCAACACCACACAGTAGATTTTTATTTTTTTTACATTAGGGGAAAACTGTGAACTGGCTTTTTGTCTTAATAGCAAATAATATACAATTCATTATATTATTATTTCAAATTGAAACTTCATAATTAACACTCTACATTGAGTCTAACTAACCAGGGTCTCCTTCTCCTGCCTCCTTATGCTTCTAAACTTGAAGAAACCTTCTTTATCCTTGAATGAAGGTCTCTTTTTTATGGCTCTGGAGTCTGAGGCTGGAGCTGGACAGGGGATGGGCTTCAGAGGAGATGTGGAGGGGAACCTGGGGACCAAAAGAAAAAAAGACAGACTGCTTTATGCTGTGTGCAGCGCAATCAACACATTAAGCACCGTTTTGTTAAATAACCCCAAAAGCACACTTCTGCTAACCATATTACCTGTACAGCACATTGTTGTCCTCCAGGTCTTCTGTTCCCCAGCGTCCCTTCACATCTTCAATCACATGATTCTTCAGAAACTTCTTCAGGAGCTGAACTGTTTGTTGCCTGGTAACGTCGGGGCCAAAGTTGCTGTTGTTACAGAGCAGCTGGTGCAGCCAATCAACAGCAGCAGAAGAAGTGAAGCAGGAAGCGTAGAGCCTGAAGTTCTGGCGGTGCTTCCTGAGAGGCATGCCAGCCCGAAACAATCGAGTCACCTCATTCCACTGGAGAGGACAGACAGAGTTTAAGTAAGGAGCCTGTAGTTTGATTAGAGCTTTACAAACCTTCTCTCACATGGAAACAAGGCAACAATTAAAGTTAAAGTTAAAGAGTTTTTATTTGTCATTTCAACCATATACACAGTACACAGTGAAACAAAACAACGTTTCTCCGGGACCAAGGTGCTACATAGAACAATACACACAACAGTAAACAGTAAACAGTAAATGTCAATGTGTCCATCTGTGCAAAATTTCTTCACAGCAAAGTCGATTAAAGTCCACAACAATGTAATGAAAAGTGACTGTGAGAACAAAGTACCGCAAAAATTAATTCTAGGGTTGCTCTGATTGTGAAATTCTGCACTGAGACAATACCAACACTGATATTGCTTTTTTCGGAATAATGATTTTTTTTTCCCAATAGGTAATTATGACCTCCGCCAAGGTGGTTATGTTTTTGGTAGTGTTTGTGTGTCACTATACCTGTGCATCTGTTCTCATTATGTTTCAAAGTATGGAAGTGCTGTACTAAAGGCTACTGAAGAGTACTTAAAGAATGGACTAACGTTTAATCAGTTAGGTTTTGATAGAACTTATACAACAACAGAGTAGCGGAACAGCCAAAAGACATTAAGTTAATTGCAAACATGCTCTAAATAATAAAACTGCTCTAAATAATCCAATTCAACCATCTCAAAGTGGCTTTCTTTTATTTAAAAAATTCAAAGATTTGGGTGTTTATAGCGTATCAAACAATACAGATCCGTATTATATACTTGTTTATTCTTAAAAAGACATGTAAAATAATCGGACCAGTCAGCTGGATTATACAGGTAACGTGTGATGGTGGGGCGAAGTCATGAAACCCGCATTACTGAAACATGCAGAGGCCACTTCATTCTCTGAATTTCATTCAGTATTGCATTTAGAGAAGCCTGTGAAATGTGTGACAGATGTTTAAAGCATATACAGCTAAGTTTGAACGTCTTCGTCGACGACCATGAAATGACTAGCCTGGGTATTATTAGCTAGGTTATCGGCTGCTGAACATACCAGTTTCGTGGCTCGGTACGGTCCAGGGGTGATAACATGAGAACTCATATTGATCACGGAAAAACAGCGCTAAAGTCCTCCTTCATTCGATGTGTCGACAAGAAATATCCATCTCTCAAAGAAATATTTATGGAT
Source organism: Pterophyllum scalare (assembly GCA_024447675.2). Classification (NCBI taxonomy): domain Eukaryota; kingdom Metazoa; phylum Chordata; class Actinopteri; order Cichliformes; family Cichlidae; genus Pterophyllum; species Pterophyllum scalare. The sequence continues at coordinate 128,824 of JAMQGT020013195.1, read as the reverse complement.
GTCTCACTACAAGCTTATAACTCTCCGAAGCCTGGCTGCTCCCCATCTGTTCAAAATTACGAGCCCTGCGCTTCTGTTAGCGGATTGGACAGCACTCTTATCACGTGACCAACCTCCAACGGAAGAGGGTGGAGGATCAAAACAAAAACTGGACTGCAGAAAGATGTCATAAAGTCTTAAAATGTAGTTTTTTCCCCAGTTAAAATCAGATTTATGCATACGGTTAGTTACAGCTATATATGCTCTTTAAAATGACTGCGTAGATATATGCTGAACGGGAATTTAAGTGCATTTCTTCATGCAGTATGGTACTATTCTATTTATATGAAGGCCTAGTTGTTACTTTTCCTATTCTTATTTAATATAATAATATACATTAAACCACCGGGAAATAAAAATGTTACAGTTCATTTCCGCAATTAACCACTTGCAACATAAGCAGTATTTATGTATTAGGCCTAAAGAGTGACTAATTGTAATCCAATGATATAATACAGTTGATATCTTGATACAGATTTTTATGGTGATCATAGTTATGAATCTATATTACATTTATAACATCAAAAATATCTAATAATGCCTTTGGATACTGCACTTTGATGGTTCATAAATACCTCACTGACCTCCTCAGCCAACGACCCAGAGAAGCATTTGACTACAAGGCTCAGTTACAAAGCCAAACTCATTACATGTGTACTCAGGTCTCAAGTAAACATCATGTCGCAAGATGCTTTATATTAGCATCAACCCATGCTCAAACCGAGCTTGGAAAAATTTGCACATCTCCTTTTAATGTAACCTTTTCATGCCAGCCTATAATTAAACTGTATGCTTCTTGTAAACAGGTCTCTATTTTAAAAAACATGAGATTTAAATAAGAATAAAGTAAATACATTTTTAAAAGATGTGTTTTATTGTTCACAATTTACTTCTGTTCCAGCCTGTCTTCAGTGGAGGAGCTGTAGTGTCAACAGTCCTACTGGGGAGGCCTTTTGTATTCACGAATGCATAGGCATTGCATTTACATTAGCATATCTTTACATGCACTCTGTGGGGGGAAATTCACTTAAAGGCACAAAGAGAATGCAAAAGAAGGCAAAAGACAAAAAGACAGTGGAGGTTAGAGACAATTCAAAGGGACAGATACTGGGAGGCTGTGGTCGACTCTGGCCACATGCTGATGATGCATTCCACTGGCCTCCAAAGTTGGATGTTGGAATTGGGAGTGTCATCAGTCCCGAAGTCAACACATTTCAGTAGTAAAGTTGGAAACACAAAGAAAAAAAAGATTTCTTTTGCAAGGTAGAGCCATTCATGCATCACCAGCAATACAGTGCTTGCTTGTTTTGCACTTAAAAACACTGCTGCAGCACCACACTCTGTCCATGAGGATAGATCCTGGTCAGCACTCTGCGCATGGCTAATTTAGTGAGACATAAATACACACAATTGTTTATTCTTGTTTTTGCCATGGATCAACAGGGACTCAAACCAGCAACCAGCAAGTTACTAGTCAGTTGTCTTCATCTCACCCTAGTTGCACACCTGCAACCTCCAGCTGTCCGCCCAAACTTAGCAAACTCCAACTTTGATTGTAAGGGCTAGAAAACACCACATGTTTAGATGTTCAGTCTACAAAAACGCTGAAAAATTTGCTCCATGATGGAATCAGAGACTAGGATATGATGCTTTTTAGGTCCCCTTGGAGGAACCTGACCTGCAGTTGGAAACCACTTCTGATACATAAAGTAAACAGAACTAGCACCACTTTGACCACTTACAACAGTAATGCTGATTTTGCATTGATGCATCAGTGAACCCAGCCACAAAAGTCAGTGCATTCCTAGTGCCGTGTTGTGCCAAAAAGTGATCGTATGCCAAAAAGTGATTTCCAGTATTTGCCACATAATAACTGCCCATGTTTAAACAGTGGTAAATGACCTGTTGGCCTAAAATCTGTCAAACATATGCCAAACATATTCATGAATGATATCAAATCATTTAGATATAGCATTACTGTGACAAGGTAGAAGCTGCAATCAGTTTTTGGCAAAATGACTATTATATACACTGCTCAAAAAAAATAAAGGGAACACTCAAATAACACATCCTAGATCTGAATGAATGAAATATTCTCATTGAATACTTTGTTCAGTACAAAGTTGAATGCGCTGACAACAAAAAAATCACACAAAAATCATCAATGGAAATCAAATTTATTAACCAATGGAGGCCTGGATTTGGAGTCACACACAAAATTAAAGTGGAAAAACACACTACAGGCTGATCCAACTTTGATGTAATGTCCTTAAAACAGGTCAAAATGAGGCTCAGTATTGTGTGTGGCCTCCACGTGCCTGTATGACCTCCCTACAATGCCTGGGCATGCTCCTGATGAGGTGACGGATGGTCTCCTGAGGGGTCTCCTCACAGACCTGGACTAAAGCATCCGCCAACTCCTGGACAGTCTGTGGTGCAACATGACATTGGTGGATGGAGCGAGACATGATGTCCAAGATGTGCTCAATCGAATTCAGGTCTGGGGAACAGGCGGGCCAGTCCATAGCTTCAATGCCTTCATCTTGCAGGAACTGCTGACACACTCCAGCCACATGAGGTCTAGCATTGTCCTGCATTAGGAGGAACCCAGGGCCAACCGCACCAGCATATGGTCTCACAAGGGGTCTGAGGATCTCATCTTGGTACCTAATGGCAGTCATGCTGTCTCTGGCGAGCACATGGAGGGCCGTGTGGCCCTCCAAAGAAATGCCACCCCACACCATTACTGACCCACTGCCAAACCGGTCATGCTGAAGGATGTTGCAGGCAGCAGATTGCTCTCCACGGCGTCTCCAGACTCTGTCACGTCTGTCACATGTGCTCAGTGTGAACCTGCTTTCATCTGTGAAGAGCACAGGGCGCCAGTGGGGAATTTGCCAGTCCTGGTGTTCTCTGGCAAATGCCAAGCATCCTGCATGGTGTTGGGCTGTGAGCACAACCCCCATCTGTTGACGTCAGGCCCTCATACCATCCTCATGGAGTCGGTTTCTAACCGTTTGTGCAGACACATGCACATTTGTGGCCTGCTGGAGGTCATTTTGCAGGGCTCTGGCAGTGCTCCTCCTGTTCCTCCTTGCACAAAGGCGGAGGTAGCGGTCCTGCTGCTGGGTTGTTGCCCTCCTCCACATCTCCTGGTGTACTGGCCTGTCTCCTGGTAGTGCCTCCAGCCTCTGGACACTATGCTGACAGACACAGCAAACCTTCTTGCCACAGCTTGCATTGATGTGCCATCCTGGGTGAGCTGCACTACCTGAGCCACTTGTGTGGGTTGTAGAGTCTGTCTCATGCTACCACGAGTGTGAAAGCACCAACAACATTCAAAAGTGACCAAAACATCAGCCAGAAAGCATAGGTACTGAGAAGTGGTCTGTGGTCCCCACCTGCAGAACCACTCCTTTATTGAGCGTGTCTTGCTAATTGCCAATAATTTCCACCTGTTGTCTATTTCATTTGCACAACAGCATGTGCAATTGATTGTCAGTCAGTGTTGCTTCCTAAGTGGACAGTTTGATTTCACAGAAGTTTGATTTACTTGGAGTTATATTGTGTTGTTTAAGTGTGCCCTTTATTTTTTTGAGCAGCGTATTTATTTATCAGGGTAAAAAGTATTGACATTAAAATGTGTTTTTCAAGACAGATCTGGCCAAGAGGACAGCAAAAATTACAGCAAGTATAACATCACAGCTCTATAAAGATATTTTAAGTGGCCAAAAAGGACTGGATTGATAATAATTTTGGGACAACAATGTAGAGTCATAAAGGTTGCAATTTATTTTATATGTAATTCCTTCATAATCCCTGTTGACTAAAGTCTATTTATCAATCTAAGCATATTACACATAAAAAACACATAGAAACATCACAAACCACTGTTTGTTAGTTGATCATTTTTTGCCACAACACCGCCCCCAAGCTCAGAAAAATGGGGAGGGTTGCATCAGGAAAGATGCCATAAAATTTTGACCAAATTAAACATGCAGATCATTATTAATGCATCACTGAAATAATGTCATATATAATGATTCACAGGGGTCATTTTGTGCAAAATATTACACTTTTTTTGTTTCTTTATTGGCGTAGGACCCCCGCGAGGAGACCATGCAAACTCTTGCTGAAGTCCCGATAAAGGCTGCCCCCAGCTGGTCACAATGGGTACCAATCTGCATGTTTGGAAAGCTCACTCCTTCCTAGTTATAATATTTTGGGTTTTACACTTGTTTAAGTGTAAAACAAAGTGTAGATAAGTGTAAATAGATAAGTGTAAAGCAAAATATAGAAATATTTGGGGGGTATGTGCTTGTTTATATAGCATATAGGTAGCAAATAAATTTTTATAGACGTTTTCATGTTAACAGTAAAATTGCTTGTTGGAGCAGGTTTCCACTTGCAATGTCATTACGTGCTTTTACTTTCCATGTCAGCAATAACCTAAAAATGTGCGTTATATAATTTATTTTGTCTTATTCCCTTTCGATGAAAATGTATGGGTTCCCGAAGGTCTTGCCGTGACCCGGATTCGAACCGGGGTTGCTGCGGCCACAACGCAGAGTACTAACCACTATACGATCACGGCGAGCTACCTGGGGGGTGGAAACGCTGAGAGATCAACAGATGTACTATACCCCCATAGCAGTGGACCGCACCGGTTCCGGGAAAAACTAAAAAGACAGGAATAGAAAAATTAGAATTATGATTACAGATTTCACCACGTTTGCCCGAACGACCAATCAAGTAAAATAGTGGCCCACTTTCTTCTTTAAAAGAGAGATATCTGCGGCCTGTTTGCATTTCTGTTATTAAAAAGGTTAATCGCAAACGGCTCGACTGCCTTCAAGTCGAAAAGTAGAGCGACACATCTGCACCTTGTGCTGTGAGAGTGGCCTACGGCGTTTTAAAAACGTATTCGCATGCTGATTGGTCAAAAGTTGTGTATTCATACGGTTTCGATACATTCTCATCACCCATTGGGTATGACGTGGCTATCCCTCGCTTGTCATTGGTTGATTAAACAAAGCGACCGGATTTCAAACTAGATCCCCTGTCAGTGTGTTGTTGAAGGAAGCGCGTGTTAACGCTTGCTACTTAGCAAGTGTCGGGCCTAAACGGCCATTAGGAGACAGGTTACATGAATTAGCTATTTTTTTAATATCGATTTTAAAGCTGTCAGATTGGTTTTTTAAAATTATTATTATTATAAATGGCTCAAGCGATCCATTCCGGACAGAGAGCATTTTTGGACTTCAGTCCAACGAGGAGAGACGACGCAGATAAAGAGAACGATGTTCCCGTCCTGAGTTTGATCCAGTTTTCAAAGGCTCCTTTTGTAACGTTTGGATCAGTAAAGCTGGGCACCTCCAGGTCGGCTGTTCTGAGGATTGAGAACCCCACAGAGTACGCTGCAGCGGAGGTCGCTGTTGACAAGATCCCTTCAAATAAAGGCTTTTCAGTGGACTGCAGCACGTTCGCCATCCAGGTATGTTTGAGTTTACATTGAACACATCAGATTCCCCGCATGTGGATATTCATATCAGTCAATACACTCTCAGAGATTTCGGGGTGGGGTGTTCTCCTTGCATCCACTATAAGAGTCGGTCCTTATGTTGTCTTGTGTTTGCGGTCTCCAGCCTGGGGGTTCATTCAGTTTGGTGGTCACCTGGACGCCAACCGAAGAAGGTGGGATCAGAGAGCTCATCATCTTCAATGCCAATGGTGTCCTCAAACACCAGGCTATTCTGCTGGGCAGAGCAGAGGCACCAAAAAAGAAAAAAGTAACTATCCTCAGCTTTCCACTGAGCCGCTTACAGCTACTGTCATTTTTTCCCCCTTTCCTTTCAGTGTGTTTTGATGAGCAGTTTTGCCAAGTGTGAAAACTGCAGTGAACACATTTCTTATAACTAAATGGACTGTTTATCAATTTGTGATGATGCCAGTATTACTTAATAAGAGTGAAGCATTTCTAGATCAAGGCAAGTTGTTGGAATCAAAATTGATGTGAAATTGTTGATCTGTAAATTGTAATGTCCATGTAATGACAGACTAACCAGTGCCTGTAAGTGTCTGGTTTTAGCATTGTTTTTTTATTTTAAATATTGACTATTGCCATGTTTGTTGTTTTTTTTTCATATGGTATGCTTACTGGTCTGGACCTCTCCAGGTAAAATTAGGCAGTATGCAAATGAATGAATTAAAGTTCATTTGATTCCCTGACTTAAGGCCATTTTTAGGTAAAGAACATCATATTAGATTTTATCACATAAGAAAATGTCTTGGCTTTATTTGCAACAACAGTAAATTAAGGTTTTTTTGATGATATTCTCCAAGTTCAGTGCAGCTGTCATGGGTGCTTTCAACAATAACTGACATGACTATTTGATTAGGTTTTTATGAGTGCAGTTGCAGCCTCGATTGGAGGCCCAATTTGCATATTTGTACTTGACACAAAAAATCCTGGAGATCCCAACTCGGACGTAATCGAGCAACTTTACAGCTTGCGCTTGTTTTTCTTTTGTGTTTCAGAAGAGCTTATGGGACACGATCAAAAACAAGAGAGAGGGTGAAAAAGTGGGCACACTGAGAAGGAAGGTAACACAGCCCCCTTTGAAGATGGCAGCCAATAAGACCTTCCAAGTGTCCCGAAAGCCGCAGTACAAACGGGACAAACCCCGCAGCCCGCTTGCTTCACTTAACGAGGGTAAAGTTGCTAGAGAGAAGTCCCTCACAAAGCACAGCCCCATCGAGGATTGCTGTCTAAAATCAGAAGAGCAGAAAGATTTAAATCTGAGCCAAGAGCAACAGTCTCTGGTTTTACCAGAAAAGGAGAACATCCATCAAATTCACAGGAGCTCCCCTCTTGTTCTTCTTGTCCCGGCTGCAAAGGTGATAGATTCTGGTAACATGTCTGCAAGCCCAGAAGTCCTTGCAGGAAAACCTGAAAACAGAGATCTTACCAAAATCCTCAACAGGACACTTTCACCAATTGGGACGCCAGAGAGGTTTAAGAAGCTGATGCCCTGGATTCAGTCAGAAAATCCACTTCCTGCTACTGCAAAGTCTGTGGCCGCTGCTGCTGACACTGAGTTACCTGGAAGCCCGGTCCCATCTTTGAAAGATGCTCTGACCCTCATCGATTCTGATCTGATCCATATTGACACCAGTCCTCGAGACAATAATTCGAGTTATGACTTTTCAGATTCCCTGGAATCTAACAGTGAAAAAAATGACCGTGGCCCCGACAAAGATGTCCTCAAAGGGTTAGCTGATAGCCCAGAGCTGTCAGAGTCCAGTGAGCCAAGAGTTACTTTTTTTGTCAGCAAAAAAGTTCACCAAGTGAGTGAGGTTGGCTTTTCAGAGGCTGATGAAGTTTCTGAAAGGATAAAAAAAGGTTCTTTCCCCACTGCCACAGTGATAAAGAATAAGGCACCGGTGGAGGCAAACAGTTCGAGTGGAAGGAAAATAAAGAAGTCGCGACGAAGGCTCCTGGAGAAAACACTCGAGCTGTCTGATGGCAGCAGTCCGTGTGAGTCAGGTCCAGGAACTCCTAGCCTTCCTGTCATAGACTCGGACACAGGAGTCAGCCCGTGTGACGATAGCCCTCCGATCCCAGAGTTTATCTCCTCCAGCCCGACCCTGAGGCTCTCTGCCTCACCTGCACCCATTACCCTCCCCGTCTCCTCCCCTCCACCTGTGGCTCCTTCTCACTGCTCTTTCTCAATAACTTCCTCACCTTCTTCAGTCCCTGCTCTCATTGATTTTACCGTCACGTCTCCAACACCCGTGGGCTCATCTTCTCCTCATCACTGCGACCTCTTGTCGAACTCTAAAGTGTGCGAGCAGCCCGCAACTGTTTTGTCACCTCCTCGTGTTCAGGAAAAGTTGTTTCCCATTCATGTGGTGGCAAAGAGTAAGAAGAGGAAGAGTGAGGAGTTTTTGAAAAGTGATGGGAAGCTCGAGGATGATAGGAAAGCTGAGCAGGTCAAAAGGAGCAGGGTAGTGACTGGGAAAACCGAGCCCTCCAGATCAGTCCAGGAAAGGAGAGGTGCATCACAGCGGCAGAGAACATCAGGTGAGCCTCCTTCAAGGTTGTTCATGTCTTTATTGAGATGCTGGCTGCAGCTTGTGTTTCTGCTGTTTTCAATGGGCTTTATACTAACAGCTCTTTCTGTTATGTTATCATCAGAGAGAGGATAAAAAATAGAAAAATATTTATTTTTGTATCACATATTTATTAATATCACTGAGATAATAAAAGGGATGCACTGATATATTGTCCAAACATTGGTATCAGCCAATACTGTTCCTGCTGACTGATATCTATGGATATCATTGGTTGATATTTATCTGTCACATTGGTTTTGAAAACTAGCTACAAACCAGTGGGCTAAATGTTAAAATACTGTGACAGGTCAGTTCTTTTAAAAAAGATTTTTTTTTCCCCTGAAGAATTGAAAAGATATCTTCTGCCATTGGAATTGGTGCATCTCTATGTACAAAGGTATTATACTGAATACAAAGAATTTGAATATGATTTTTTGTTTTTCCCCCCAGGCTCAGTACGCTCAATGACTGCATCGTCTTTAAAGACTACAAGGTCTGCAGTTCCTGCCCAGGCTAAGCAACCAAGCTCCAAAGCCATCTCACGAGGTACACAGTGATGTGTTGATGAGTGTGGGTTAAAGTGGTCCTATTGTGCTTTCTGCATTGTTGCAATAATGGACATTCATATAAACCAGAGCCAAAGTTTCAAGTAATAAGTTGACTACTTCAGGTGAGTCAGAAGCTCCGACTTCAGACTGATCAGTTTACTCTCTTTGTCTTTTCTTTGACCATGATGGAAAATGTCACGAGGACAAGGAAAGGTGTGAACGAGAACCCGATTTCACTTACACAAAGGCTGAGGGGCAGGGTACACCCTGACAGGTCGCCAGTTTATCATCTAGCTGTCACATAGATGCTCTGGGTCACTTCACTCGATTGGGAACCTCTCTGAGGGAATAGACTATTCCATCACAGCCATGGTCATCTCAGACAAATACACACTATTTTAATCTGTGAAATGTTACTGTAGCAGCCAGCACAGCTAACTGTAGCTAACCACAGCAAAGCTAAGACCCAAATACTGAAGGTAATAGAGTGCCAAGAGAGGAACTGTGGTATTGTATGAGGAAGTTTGTGAGACTGGTCCAGGACATGTATGAGAACAGCGAGACAGTGGTGGGGTGTGCGGTAGGAGTAACAGATGGGTTCATGGTGGGGGTGGAATTACATCAGGAATCAGCTCTGAGCCCTTTCTTGGTTGAAATGGTGATGGAGAGGCTGGCAGATGATCAGGAGTCTCTGTGGACTATGATGTTTGCAGATAACATTGTGATCTGTAGTGGGAGCAGGGAGCCGGTGGAAAGGGAGCCCAGAGAGGCGGAGGTATGCTCTGAAGAGAAGAGGAATGGAATTAAGAAGCAAGACAGAACACGTGTATGAATGAAAGATGAAGTGCAGTGATGACCTCTAAGAAGACGGTTATGATGTCAATAACAGTTTTCCTCTGCTGTTTGCAGGTGCTCCCTCTCTAAAGACTCCCTCTATGAAGACGGCAAAAGTGGTTGCTGTAGCACAGTCAAAGCTGACCTTTATTAAGCCTGCACAGTCAGGTATCTGATGGCTGAACATTGTGAAATGAGCTTTTGAAATCTACTGAATTGTATTTTTGCTTTTATCTTGAAATTCTCTTGTTTTGCCTCCGCTCTCTTGTTTCAGCTTTACCGAGACACCCGATGCCGTTTGCTGCCAAGAACATGTTTTATGACGAGAGGTGGATAGAGAAGCAGGAGAGGGGGTTCACATGGTGGATCAACTATGCCCTCACCCCGGATGACTTTAAAGTCAACACTGAAGTCGGCAAAGGTAAACGGGCAGCAGGCTTTCGCTGCTCAAACACGAGACGGGAAGAAGATATTCTTATTAACAGCCTGAAGACCTCCGACCTGTTAAACCTGGACTCTCTTTGTGTGTTTCTCGCGTAGTAAACGCTGTGTCCCTCGCTATGGGCAGTGACGACAAGTTCAGTGTGCCCAAAGCTCCCACCAAAGAGGAGATGTCTTTCAGCACTTACACAGCCAGACGCAAGCTGAACCGCCTCCGTCGCGCCGCCTGCCAGCTGTTCACGTCTGAGGCCATGGTCAAGGCTATTCAGAGGCTCGAGCTGGAGGTGGAGGCCGAGACGGCTGCTTGTCAGGAAAGACCGCCACCTTTGGAAGGACATAGGTAGAGATTTCTTGCGTTACGAAAGCTCAGTGGTGTGAGATTCCTGTCACTAAGCCCTGTTTGTTTCATATTTCAGGTGAACGCAGAAAAGTCCTTAACTGGCTCCTCTCATACAACCCGCTGTGGTTACGGATTGGACTTGAGGTATTCTCACACATGAGCGTTTTCTTTCTTCTGTTTAGCCTTTGCCTTTTCTAACATTAGTCTTTTTTCACCGTGAATATTGCTTATCTTCAGACGATCTATGGGGAGCTAATCTCGCTGGAGAGCAACAGCGACACCTTGGGTCTGGCTATGTTCATACTCCAGCGGCTGCTGTGGAACCCAGACATCGCTGCAGAGTTCAGACACCCCCGAGTGCCTCACCTTTACAGAGATGGTAATTTTTAAGAGAGTGTCGGGTCGGGGTCAGAGCTGCAAAAAAAAAACAAAAAACAGGAGGTGGAGACTTTTAGTTTAATTGAATCCAGAGTAATTAAAAGGGGGGCATTGTTTGTGTTATCAGCTCAGGCTTTATTTTGTGTTTCCCACTCGAGCTGATACACAAGTCTCCTTTGCCTTATCATCACCAGACAGAAACACTTTTATTATAGAAAATTAATAACTTGGCCATGAGTACAACTTTAATTAACTAACTTCTTGTTATTCCTTCACTGCCTCTAACTTTTAATTTCCTTCAACACAAGAGCAATGATAATTTGCACTGCAATAGACATGCTTTACATGATATGGACAAAAAAAAAAAAATACAAATTTGGGAATCTACCTGAGAAAACGGATAGCACAACCAACATGAATATAGACACGATGCTTTCAGCCAGTATCTCTAAAATGAGAGAATGTAGTTTTAATTAGGGAGTCAGTGTGTGCTCTCAAACCCCAGTGTGTGCAATCCTGCTATCAAATTATGCTCTAGAACTGCCTGAAGTGTGCAGCTGCCGTGTTGCCATCAGTTAACGTGATGATTATTTGAATGGTTTATTGATTATTCAAATTAAATCTTTATTAAGATCCCATGTGGGGAATTTGGTTTCTGCTTAACAGTCGAACAAATAAATGCACGAGAAATGGCGACGGCAACATGTAGTGCAACTTTCACGTTAGTTCAGATTAAATATAAAGCCATAAAAACTACATGCAGGTCTTTGTTATTGGAGATAAAACATTAAGTTGCTCTGCCCTGTGAGGTTGCCGTAGAATGAGTAAGATCCATCTTATCCAGCTTCAAAAAGGTGGCCATCTGTTAGCATTCACTGGTTCAGATATGGAAGGAAAAACAGACCAGTTACACAAATTACACAATATGACTGCAGGTGAAATGAAGGTGAAGATTTTCCATCATGATTAATTGGAAGTCTGCTGCACTTGGAACAAATATACATTTGTAATGATTACTTCTAATCTTTAGTAATTATTACAGATATTCCATTTAATACATATATTTTTAAAGTATTTGTTAAAATTAATACATTTTAGACTCTTGGGGCCAAAGCGCAAAAGTAGTTAATTAACACTAATGTGAAACACCAAATTGTCACTTTTTGTGTAGCTGGAAACAAAGAATGATTCACCTTTTCTCCACTTTGATGCAGTAACTGGGGTTTTTTTTTTTAAACTGGTGGTGATTCACTGGAGGTTCTCTGGGGTCCAAAGACATGCAGTTAGTGGGGTTAGGTAAGCTGGTGATTCTAAATTGCCCATAGGCAATGACAGCTGGGATAGGATCCCCACCCTTGACCATGAATTGACTAAGTAGAAGAAAGTGGATGGTCAAAAAGAGAGAATAAGATTTCCTCTGTGAACTGTAAATTGTCTTTCTCTGCACATTATCACTGCGTGAATGCCTGTTTGCCTTTCCCCCGGTTAGGCCACGAGGAGGCGCTGTCCCGCTTCACTTTGAAGAAGCTTCTGCTGCTCGTGTGCTTTCTGGACAAAGCCAAAGAGTCGCGGCTCATTGAACACGACCCCTGTCTGTTCTGTGTGGATGCAGAGTTCAAGGTAGGCCAGAGCCTCATTGTATCCACAACAAACACCGGGGGAGAGGACTGAAGAAACAATGGTAATAAGACTGCATGTTTTAATTGGCTCTCCATGGAAAACACTGATAGTCCTCAAGGTTTTGTCAGTGTAATCTATCTTTTAAAGTGCCTTTCAAGAGCAACCTGAATGCCAGTTTACAAAGACGAGTCTTCAGCTGCTTCTTGAGTCCGCTGAGCTCACAGATCAGATAGACTGGTGGAGGGCAGAGAAATCCAAAGAGGGAGTGCAACGATTGCAAAGGCTCTATCAGCTCTAGTTGTTTCAGTCTAGCTTTAGGGATGGATCACAAACCCTGATCAGAGGACCTACTGTAAGAGTCCTGCTGGTGACATATGGCCATAAAAGTTAATTAATGCTGGTACTTTGAATTGAATTCTAAAATTAATTACTGTTACTTGTTACTTATATGTTCAAAATAAAGAATCTGATTAATTCGATCCAAATAGGTTTCACTGAGTCATGTGAAGAGTGAATTGCAGCAGCCCAGACAAGATGACACAAAAGCATAAATAACAATTTCCGTCTCGGATTTCCATCTTTAGATCTTTTTGGATTGGGTTAACGTCTGCCGTGCCATCTGCTGCTTGATTCTTTAACAGGCTAGTAAAGACCTGCTGCTGGCCTTCTCGAGGGACTTCCTGAGTGGCGAGGGGATCCTCCCGCGGCACCTCGGCTACCTCGGGTTACCCGTCTCCCACGTTCAAAGGCCTCTGGATGAGTTCAACTTCGCCGTGAAGAATTTGGCAGTTGACTTAAGATGCGGCGTTCGTCTAGTGTGAGTGAGCTGACACGAATTCTAATGCGACGCTCTGATCCCAAATATCTGCTTCTCTCAGAGGTCAGGCTCAGATAGGCAGCAGTATCCCTGCTCCTCGGGGGATTTGGGAGTTAAGGACTCTCAGGCGAGAGAGTTTCAGACGGGGGATTTCCTCCCCTGGAGTCTCACTGAAGGATTGTCTCTTTGACAGTCCTGACAGTGGTTCAGTTTCGTGTGTGTGAGTCTGTCAAAGGATATGATGCCATTTAATGTTACATATTTCTCAACCTTCATGTCAAAATAAAAAGTTCCCACCTTTTAAGATTGTATTTTAAAATCCTCTGTATTTCATGTGCTGTTTTTGCCCCTCAGATGAGTGCAGTATTCGGGCCCTGTCCACATGTGTGTGGGTATTTTGGCAGGTGTAACTTTTTCTGTGCATTTTGGCCTTTTGTCCACACTTAAATGGCATTTTAGGTCAATGAACACAGAGCTTTTCTGGGATGTTCAGAAATGCGTGGACCGGGAGAACAAAGAGTTTGGCTCACAGCGTTAAAGGTGTGTGCCTTTCTCTCGATTTTTGACGTCCGATTGTGCGCTGTTGTTGTTTGTAGGCTTCTGTTTGGCCAACGTGCCTGTGTAATTTTTAAAAGGATACTCGTGTATGTGTGGACGCAGTTTTGTTCCCTTATAAATCTGGTTTTGGGGCTCACAGAAAGCACATCACTAAGAGTAATGATGAAAGCTATGGATCCTTATCAATTTCTTTTCTTTTTTTAAAATTTTATATAAATATATGATGTTGCTTCCAGGCGTGTGATGGAGCTCCTCGTCCAGGACTGGAGTTTGTCTGTGAAGCTCCGTCTGCCGGCCATCAGCCGCCTGCAGAAGGTCCACAATGTCGACATCGCTCTGCAAGTTCTCAAAAGCAAAGGGATCGACCTCAAGGATGAACATGGTAATTCATGAATTTCTGAACATCAGACTGAATGTCTGCTCTGAAGAAAATAAGACTTGTATTCGGCTGTTTAAGTTATGAAGCGTTAGATATTTATAGTTTTAATATTCTAGAACGTTTTAAAACTTCACCTTTAGTCTTCTGACCTTTTTCGTACTAAGTTTCATTCAGCTTAACAAGACAACAGACCAAAGCAGGAGAGCAAAGAGCTTGAAATATATTTAAGCACCGTGTTTTTATTTTCAGGCTCAACCATTGATTCAAGAGACGTTGTGGACGGACACAGAGAAAAGACACTGAGCCTCCTGTGGAAAATCATCTTTGCATTTCATGTGTGTATGCCTTTCTTTTTTCTCCCCCATTTGGGGAAAAGCAATGGTTTTTTATTTTTTAGCAAGTGAAAAGAGTTTATGTGTTCAGGTGGAGGTGATTCTGAATGAGGATCAGCTCAGGGAGGAGATCGGCTTTCTGAAGGGAACCCTGAGGACCAAACGGAGGCTGGCCTCTCTGAAGGCCGATCGGGGTCTTCAGCCGATGCCTGCGAAGACCAGGGTGCCGTATGAACACAGCAGCAGCAAAATGAGCCTGCTCATGGACTGGGTCCGTGCTGTGTGCGACTTCTACAACCTGCAGGTGAGACTAAATAGTTTATTTTCACCTAAGAAGCCAAATAATAAATTTTCCCATGCAAAGACCACAATCATAGCAATCGTTTGCGTGACTTAATATCTTTGTGTTTTTATTTCCAAATACACATTTAAGCCAAGCGGCAGTTGCTCAAGTTTACAGAATTGAATTGAGTCAAACTGGTGCCTCTTAAGTTAGATAAGCCAGCACAAAATCAAATTCCAGAAACAAATGGATGATGTCACTATGGCCATGTCCATCTTCGTTATACAGCCTGTGGGATACGCAGAGAGGATTTCAGGATTTCACTCCATTGTGTCAGTTCGGAGTTTGATTTGAGATGTTTATTTTATTTTATTTTTTAAATTTTGAACATTGCATATATGATATTGAAAATCTGACAAAACATCACTACAGCCTCATCATTAATTGTCTAAAAGAGCTAAAAATAACCTTTTTTTTTTTTAGCCCATGTACTGCAGCAGAAGTTCTAGTGGGATACAACAAATGAAGTCTCTCTCCGTCTGTGTGTGTGTGTGTGCAGGTGGAGAACTTCACCGTGACGTTCTCGGATGGCCGCGTCCTCTGCTACCTTATCCACCACTACCACCCGGGTCTCCTGCCAGGAGCGTCTGTCAGTCACCGCACCACTCAGACTGTCGAGTGCTCACCGAGGGGCCGGCTGGAGCTCAGCTGCTCAGCCAGCGACTCTGACAGCTCCTTTGACTCCATGCCCACGGGCCCAAACGGTACGTCAGCTGTGTGGTGCAACCTTAGTGCAACCATCTGTTGGGGTAGGGGAGCACTTTTTTAAAAATGCTCAGTTTGGATGTTTGTACATCACACAGACATTTGTAATCTATCAGAATGTGAAAACGGGGAACATAAAACAAATTCTGAGTTACTAAGAAATACTGATATTTCACAAAAATATCACCGTATGTTTTTCCAGTGCATTAATACAGTTATTACATTACAATGGTTTAGTTGTTTCTTTGTAGATTTTTGCATAGCAACTCTTGGGAAGAGGACAGAGCGGTTAAACTCAAATGCATAAAGATTTGTGCCTTTTATTATATATTTTTTTCCCATGTTTCTAAGAACAAGATTATCTTTTTAAAGTCAGCTCAGAAAAACTGTGATGCCATGTCCAAATTTCATATATATTTTTTAAAGTTTACAGAATCTATTGCAGAGTTGTTACCTACATGTGACAGCAGTGTGTGTTATTTCACCAGCAGGCCCAGATTCACCATCACTGGAGTTTAAAGAGCTACTGGAGAACGAGAAAAACAACTTCAGACTGGTCAACAGCGCTGTGGCTTTTCTGGGTGGTGTGCCCGCCATGATCAACCCGGCTGACATGTCTAACACAATTCCCAGTGAAAAGGTGAGACCCGATGGGAGGCGTTTCTTGGCACCTTGTTAGGAGCACAGTTCATTGTTTTGGTGTAATTCAAAATGGCTGTTTGCTATTCCAAGTCCACTTTCAGTGTGTTTTATATGTACTTAAATAACAAAGAGAACCTCCACATTCTCAGCACTGCAGTAATCTGATCTCCCGCTCTGCTTTCCCTGCCTGCAGTCTTGTCGTGCATATGTGCAAATGTAAAAACAGTAATGCAATCTAGCACAAATGTAGCTTTCTGATTCAGTGACTCTGTTAGGTTCATAAATGACTTTACAGGAGAAAGCTGACTTGTTTTCTGCATGTCAGCGCACTGATTTTTATACGCCCATCAAAGCCAGGATGTATTATGATCACTAACACGAGAACCATTCGACCTACACTTACCAAACGTCATAGGTAGATGGTTTATGACCAAATCAAGGTTGGGATTGTATATGGGATCACTGGCTTCAAGTTCAAAGGTTGAGGTTGTATTGTTAAATCTTTGCTTTTTGTTAAGTTAAGTTTTTAATGTCCACTTTATATCTGAGAACAGGGTTAAAACAGTGTGGTAGGTGTATTTTGTCCCACTAGGTGGTGCTCTTGTTTGGATTTTTTTTTTTCACCATGCGAGCACAAATTTCTTGTTTTCCAGCATCAAGAATTTTTGTAATTATTTTATTAAATACTGAAAGTTATTCAGTCTACAGGAGCTTAGTTTTGTTTTCAAGCCCAATTAAACACCAATTTCTCTTAATTCTATGTTATTTGCTTATTTTTAATAGCTCACAAGAGATCATTTTGACTGATTTTCCAGGTTGTGATGTCCTACCTGTCCTTCCTGTGCGCTCGTCTGTTGGACCTGCGGAACGAAACCAGAGCGGCGCGGGTCATACAGGGCGCCTGGAGGAATTACAGGCTCAAGAAAGATCTTCGAGCTCTACAAGGTTGGTGGTTTTTATTTAGAAATCAGACTAAATTAAATGCATAGTTACGTCACATGAGCTGTGGGGGCCAGTAACTGCATGTGTCAGGTCTGTAGGTGTCAGTGTGTGATGCTTCCCCCCATTTAAATTTTGTTTTATTGATAATACTGGACTAAGATTTATAAAGTAGACAGAGACATGGCTACAAATTAAAGCTCTTGGCTTAAGGTTTAAATGTAAAAGAATCACTTTAACATTTATTTTTGTCCTTCACTAGCTGAACCCCCCCCCCCCAAAAAAGGGAAAAAAAACCTCAATTAAAACGTGTTGTTGTACTTGTACTTCAGATTGGTTGCACTATTACTGAAAGTAGTGGGAACAGACAAGCGCTGAAGGAAGATTAAAGAAAAAAAAAAGTTTGTTTTTTTTCAGCGATATGGATTTTTGCCGTTACTTTCAGGAAAGAAACGTGGCTGCCATGAAAATCCAAGTAGTGGTAAGGAGCTTTCTCCAGAAGTGCAGAGCTGAGAGGCAGAATCGGGCTGCTGTCATCATCCAGAGCTCATGGAGAGGTTACGTAGCCCACAAAAGGCTGAGGCTTAGAAAAGAGGCTCATCTTCGGGCTGTGCAGCATCAAGCAGCAACTGTCATCCAGGTGTGTGTGTGTGTGTGTTTCTAATGTCAGTAACCCTGATTGTGAATCATTCAGTTTGAGGACATTTGGATATTTATGGTCATCCAGTAACGTGCTGTCTTGTCAACATTGCGATTTAGTTTTTTTTTTTTGTTTTTTTTGGACAGTTTCACTGTGTTTTGTTACAGCAAAGACAAATCTTGAACAATGAAGCTACCATGTGTTTATTGTTCTTTGAATAAGTGGCTCTTATCTTGTCCGTGCAGGCTCAGTGGAGGATGTTTTCAACCATGAGGGCTTACCAGCGCCTCAGATATTATACCATTATTGTCCAAGCACAATGGCGAATGAGGAGGGCAGCCTCTGCTTATGGAAAAATCTACTGGGCAGCAACAGTCATTCAGAAGTATTCACGAGCATGGGTCTTTTCAAGAAGAGATCGGGCACATTATCTCTTACTTAGGACTGCTGTGGTAACAATGCAAAGAGGCTACAGAAGATGGAAAGCTCGGAAGATACAAAAGGAAACCCGCGCGGCCAAAGTGATACAAGCTGCATTTAAGAAATGGTACAGGAAAAAAATGGAAAGATCTGCTGCTGCTGTCAGAATTCAGTCCTGGTACAGAATGCAAATGTGTCTCCATCAGTACAGAAAGATCAGGGGAAGTGCTGTGCTCATTCAAGCCCAGTACAGAGGCCATGCGCAGAGGCGCCGTTTTCACTTGTTGAAACTGCAGCACCACTCTGCTGTTGTCATCCAGAGCGCCTTCAGAGGGCATGTTGTCAGAAAGGAGGTGGCAGAGATGAGGTGCGCTGCAGTCGTAATCCAGCGCTGGTTCAGAGCCTCCCGCACAAGAGACATAGAAAGGAAAAAGTTTGTCAGGATGAAATGCGCTGCTGTTAGCATACAGGCAGCTTATCGTGGGAAAGCTGCCCGAGAGCGTCTGAAAAAGCAGTGCAGGGCAGCAACTGTGATCCAGGCAACTTTTAGGAAGTACACTGCCCAAAGGCGCTACCTGCTCTTGATAAGAGCTACAGTTATGATACAGCAAAAGTATAGAGCAACAATTTTGACTCACAAGATAAGGAATGAATATAGTGCTCTTAGGGCTGCTGTGCTCACTGTACAAGCTAACTGGAGAGGTAGAGTGTACAGGAAGAGGATAGAAAAGTGGCACCAGTGTGCATCTCTTATACAGGCCTGTTATCGTCAGCACAAAGTGCAAGCAGAGTACAGATCCAAGAGGTCAGCAGCTGTGGTTATACAGAACCATTACAGAGCTTTTTTGGCTGTAAGGAAGATGAGGAAAGCGTACCTAGAGAAGAAAGCAGCATGTGTTACTCTCCAAGCTGCATTCAGAGGCATGAGGGTTAGGGGAGAGCTGAAGAAAAGGCACCAGGCGGCGACTGTCATTCAGGCTTTAGCCAGAATGTTTTTATGTAGGAAGCGTTATTTTCAACTTCAGAGTGCAGCAATTGCCATCCAACGCCGATACAGAGCTCTTCTGCTGTGCAGGGTGCAGCAGAATGAATTCAGAAAACTAAAGCAGGCCACCATAAAGATACAAGCTGTCTTTCGGGGATTTAGAGTAAGGCAGGATCTAAAGAAGAAACACAATGCAGCCAGAACAATCCAAGCACAGTTCAGGATGTACAGAACTCGTATGGCTTACCTTGCCATCAAGTGTGCTGCCATCATTATTCAGGAAAGGTACAGGGCCAAAAGGCTCAGGGAACAACAGATGCAGAGATATAAATGTGCAGCTGTAGTAATCCAAGCAGCATACCGTGGCCACAGGGCCAGGAGGAAGATTGCTGAAATGCACCGAGCTGCTACAGTCATTCAGAGAAAGCTTTTGGCCATCCGAGATAGAAAGCAGTTCCTAGCTGTCAGGGAGGCAGTTTTGGCCTGTCAGAAGAGGTATAGAGCAGCAACCCTGGCAAGAAAAGTGCACCTGGATTATCTGTCAAAGCTAAGGGCAGTTGTTTGTCTGCAGGCAGCCTACAGAGGTTATGTAGTTCGAAAGCAGCTGCGTATCAAGCATATGGCAGCTGTAAAGATTCAGTCTCACTTTAAAATGTACCAACAGAGAACCAGCTACAAGAGGCTACGCTGGGCCTCCATTGTATTGCAAGCACGTTACAGAGCTAAAAAAACAATGAGAGCAGAGGTGCACGCCCTGGGTGTTAAGAAAAATGCAGCTGTTGTCTTACAGGCGGCCTTCCGTGGAATGAAATCCAGACAAATGATCAAAGAAAGGCATCAAGCTGCCGGTGTTATCCAGAGAGCTTACAGAGCCCACTGTGAACACAGGGAGTATCTGACTCTGAAATCCTCTGTGCTGACCCTTCAGAGAAGATATCGAGCCTCTGTAGCAGCAAAGGAACAAACACAAAGTTATCAAAAACTGCGCAGAGCTGCTGTCGTCCTTCAGGCAGCATACAGAGGGCAGCAGGTCAGGAAGGAAGTTGCTCGTTGGCATGGGGCTGCTACTCTGATCCAGTCTGCTTTCAGAAAGCACAGAGAAGAAGCCAAATTCCAGGCCATGCGTGTGTCTGCCATTATCATCCAGAGACGCTATCGGGCTACTGTTCTTCAGAGGATGGAACGAGAAAAGTTCCTGAAAATGAGACGTTCTGCTGTCGTCCTTCAAGCAGCTTTCAGAGGTCGTCGTGTCAGGACTGACATTGCCATGATGTGCAGGGCAGCTACTGTCTTTCAGGCAAACTTCAGGAGACGTCAACAACAATCAGCGTTCAGGAGACAACGGTGGGCAGCTTGTGTCTTACAGCAGAGGTTCAGAGCTCAAAGAACCCGAAACTTGGAGGTAAAATATTATCAGGAGGTTAGAAACGCTGCCATCATTCTACAGGCGGCCTTCCGTGGAATGAAGTCCAGACAAATGATCAAAGAAAGGCATCAAGCTGCCGGTGTTATCCAGAGAGCTTACAGAGCCCACTGTGAACACAGGGAGTATCTGACTCTGAAATCCTCTGTGCTGACCCTTCAGAGAAGATATCGAGCCTCTGTCGCAGCAAAGGACACAAACACAAAGTTATCAAAAACTGCGCAGAGCTGCTGTCGTCCTTCAGGCAGCATACAGAGGGCAGCAGGTCAGGAAGGAAGTTGCTCGTTGGCATGGGGCTGCTACTCTGATCCAGTCTGCTTTCAGAAAGCACAGAGAAGAAGCCAAATTCCAGGCCATGCGTGTGTCTGCCATTATCATCCAGAGACGCTATCGGGCTACTGTTCTTCAGAGGATGGAACGAGAAAAGTTCCTGAAAATGAGACGTTCTGCTGTCGTCCTTCAAGCAGCTTTCAGAGGTCGTCGTGTCAGGACTGACATTGCCATGATGTGCAGGGCAGCTACTGTCTTTCAGGCAAACTTCAGGAGACGTCAACAACAATCAGCGTTCAGGAGACAACGGTGGGCAGCCTGTGTCTTACAGCAGAGGTTCAGAGCTCAAAGAACCCGAAACTTGGAGGTAAAATATTATCAGGAGGTTAGAAACGCTGCCATCATTCTACAGGCGGCCTTCCGTGGAATGAAATCCAGACAAATGATTAAAGAAAGGCATCAAGCTGCCGGTGTTATCCAGAGAGCTTACAGAGCCCACTGTGAACACAGGGAGTATCTGACTCTGAAATCCTCTGTGCTGACCCTTCAGAGAAGATATCGAGCCTCTGTCGCAGCAAAGGACACAAACACAAAGTTATCAAAAACTGCGCAGAGCTGCTGTCGTCCTTCAGGCAGCATACAGAGGGCAGCAGGTCAGGAAGGAAGTTGCTCGTTGGCATGGGGCTGCTACTCTGATCCAGTCTGCTTTCAGAAAGCACAGAGAAGAAGCCAAATTCCAGGCCATGCGTGTGTCTGCCATTATCATCCAGAGACGCTATCGGGCTACTGTTCTTCAGAGGATGGAACGAGAAAAGTTCCTGAAAATGAGACGTTCTGCTGTCGTCCTTCAAGCAGCTTTCAGAGGTCGTCGTGTCAGGACTGACATTGCCATGATACATAGGGCAGCTACTGTCTTTCAGGCAAACTTCAGGAGACGTCAACAACAATCAGCGTTCAGGAGACAACGGTGGGCAGCTTGTGTCTTACAGCAGAGGTTCAGAGCTCAAAGAACCCGAAACTTGGAGGTAAAATATTATCAGGAGGTTAGAAACGCTGCCATCATTCTACAGGCGGCCTTCCGTGGAATGAAATCCAGACAAATGATTAAAGAAAGGCATCAAGCTGCCGGTGTTATCCAGAGAGCTTACAGAGCCCACTGTGAACACAGGGAGTATCTGACTCTGAAATCCTCTGTGCTGACCCTTCAGAGAAGATATCGAGCCTCTGTAGCAGCAAAGGAACAAACACAAAGTTATCAAAAACTGCGCAGAGCTGCTGTCGTCCTTCAGGCAGCATACCGAGGGCAGCAGGTCAGGAAGGAAGTTGCTCGTTGGCATGGGGCTGCTACTGTGATCCAGTCTGCTTTCAGAAAGCACAGAGAAGAAGCCAAATTCCAGGCCATGCGTGTGTCTGCCATTATCATCCAGAGACGCTATCGGGCTACTGTTCTTCAGAGGGTAGAACGAGAAAAGTTCCTGAAAATGAGACGTTCTGCTGTTGTCTTTCAAGCAGCTTTCAGAGGCTGGTGCATCAGGAGGCACATTAGCCAGCAAAACCATGCTGCAGTTGTGATCCAGTCGTGCTGGAAATGTTTGGTGGAGCAGCGTCTCTTCCAAAGAAAGAAAGATGCAGCCATGAAACTGCAGCGGAGGATCCGGGCCGTGCAGGTCGGCAGGCAGGAGAGCAACAAATACGCCCAAGTGAGGCGAGCTGCCATCACACTTCAGACACACTGGCGAGCCTGGATTGTGAGACAGCAGGTAAAGTTTGTTTGCAGTCAGTAACCTTGTACAAATTTAAGCAGTAATTAAGAGAAACTACAGCTTATTTGGAAGGAGACTGATCGTGTTCAAATGTGATTTGTAGCAGATAATCTAAAATAAAGTGCTGAACAAAAAAAAAAATTGCAGGTTACATGTAAGCCGATGTTTTTCAGGCACTAGAGGCAGCCCGGGCAGAGAGAAGGCTGCGTTTTACATCAGCTGTGTTTCATCATCTCAGTGCCATAAAGATCCAGCGAGCACTCAGAGCTCACTGGGCGTTGGAGTCGGCTAAAAGACAGATCCACTCTGTCATCAACATACAGGTACAGTGACAAAAAGCCCAGGATGCCTTATCAAGTGAAGACTACAACGGTTTTTATAAATGACCCCTTTTGCTTTTCTTAGCGACTGGTGAGAGTGAAGCAGCAGAGGAGACGGTATCTGGAGGACAGGCTGAAGGTGGTTACAGCCCAGAGAGCAGTCAGGCGCTGGCTAGCCCATCGCCACAAGGCTGCATCAGTCATCCAGCAGGCTGTCCGGAAGTTCCTTCTCCTCAGGCGCCAAAAGAGGGTTCAGCGGGGTATTTTCAAGGCCCAGGTACAACAGTCACTGCCGAGTGTGGTACACCTGATAGCTGTAATACTAATGGGAAGGTTCACAGATTTCCAGGTGGATATTAAACCTATATTTAAGGTGTGGAAAAGTGTCCGAAGTTCATGTGAAGGTCAGTCACCTGATTTAGAACAAGTCATTAAAGATTTGCTAAATCTTTGCTTTTTACAGCATTAAATCTGGGAAACACTCAGAAGGATACACAAAGCAAGGATACACTTTATAAAGTGCAATCTTTTACTGACTGTGGATGAATTGGACACATTTTCACTGCGAGTTCCACTGACAGTAAATTTGGAAGAGTTTAAACATCATGGACTGTTGTTTGTGTGAACTTATCCTTTAATTGGGAGAAGTAAAGCAACAGTTTGTTGTTTTCTAATCTCTACATTGATATGATACTGTGTTGTGATGCTAATAGGTCATAATTACTGTAATTTTGCTGTTAATGTTGAACACTGGCAGCGTGGTGGTGTGGTGGTTAGCACTGCGTCTCACAGCTAGAAGGTCTGGGTTTGATTCCACCTTGGCCCAGAACGTTGTGTGGAGTTTGCATGTTCTCTCCGTGTCTGCGTGGGTTTCCTCCCACAGTCCAAAGACATGCAGTTACTGGGGTTAGGTTAGTTGTTGACTCTAAATTGCCCGTAGGTGTGAATGGTTGTCTGTCTCTCTGTGTTAGCCCTACCTCTCGCCCTATGACTGCTGGGATAGGCTCCAGCCCCCCTGTGACCCTGAACAGGATAAGTGGAAGAGAATGGATGGATGTTGAATACAGACACTACTATGACCTGGATGACTGAGAATCTACACAGACAATACTGTTGTAGCCATAATTTATAATAGTGAGATGTTTGCTTTGAATCGATGGCAGTTAAATAAGTTCACCCCCCCCCCTCCCCAAGGCTCTGTGGAGAGGTCACCGCTCCCGCACAGTGAATGACAATCCCAAGGTTGTCAAGCTGAGGCATCGCTTGCGCCAGATCACTGCCGGTGTCCGAGAGGAAGACAAACTGTGCAACAAGACTTCCTCGGCGTTGGACTACCTCCTTCGTTACAAACACTTTTCCTACATTCTGGAGGCCTTGAAGAACCTGGGTAAGACTTTGCCCTGTCGACTCATTTCCCTCATACTGAGTACAGAAATGTTTTTAAAAGGTTATCCTGCTGCTTTGCATGTGCCGAGTTGTGCGACACTAAACCGCTTCATTAAAACAGAGTGCTGACCAAATTAAGGTTAGCATGTGCTCCCTGTGGTTGCACCACAGCCTAGCACGACTGAGGACTCATTGTGTGTGTTTGCGTGTTGCACGCGTGCACAGAAACCGCCACCAGGCTGTCCCCAGAGTGCTGCGAGCGGCTGGTGGAGAGCGGAGCCACCAATGTCATCTTCACACTAATCCGCTGCTGTAACAGGAGTGTCCCCTGCATGGATGTCATCACCTTCTCCATCCAGATCCTCCTCAACCTTTCCAAGGTACTACAGACAGAGAGCAGCGCTTCCTATTTAATGCTGTCTCTTGAAGTAGTCTAGTACTCCTAAGGTCTAAAACATAAAGGTGAATTGGTTAGTTAACATAATCTTTTAGCAGAAATTTAGTAGTTGTACCTATACCAGTAGAATTGTACAACTCTTGATGCCCAATTTGGTACAAAAAAATAAAATCATCCCACATACTTAAACATAAACTGCTTCATTAAAGTCATTTTAAAACAGGTGTCCAAACTGAAGTAGTGCCAGTTGCTATCTACTGTAGGCAGCACACTGACCCTTCAGATAATCTAATTATAATAATCTAATACAGAGGTGATGACAGAGGTAATTCCTCAAAACTCGACATTATTGTGGCTTTATCAGCTTTGCTTAAGGCCTTACAGGTCCTCTACATTCTTCAAGGAACTGCTGGATGTGAAGCTAATTTGAGCTAACTGCAAATGTGTCCATTTATTTGGTTATGCAGACAATAGCAGATAATAATTTATCATGTTCACCATCATAGGCTTGAGGGGATGTTATTCATTTTGCAAGTTTCTGTCCATCTCAACCAAATTCCAAGGTCGAGCATCAAATAGTGGTTGACTTTAGTTTAAGTTTGCAGGACTAACACGGTCGTCTGTCTCTCAGTACCACAAGACCATCGAGGCGGTGTATTCAGTGGAAAACTCTGTGGAGACACTCCTGGATCTGTTGCAGAGATACCGGGAGAAGGCAGGGGATAAAGTGGCTGAAAAGGAGGAAGCATCTTCACCAAGGCCTGTTTCCTTCTCGCTCTCCTGCTGCAGGACAAGCACCGCACTGAGGTCCATAGATACTCTAGCATAAATACCGATTTTAAAATTATATTTTTTGCACAAGAGAAAATGCTAACTTTATTTTCTTTAGGAGGTCAAGAAGCTGCCCAAGGTCTTGGATAGGATCCACAGTATTTACCGCCTCACTGTTCGCAAACACAAGATGGACACAGAAAGAACAATTATCAAGCAGAAGATGAACGCGTCAGTCAACGGGAGCTTCTTCGTTTCAGCGACGCCTCGTAAATCCCGCGCTGCACCAAAGTATGGATATTACCGAGTTAGCGTATGCTGATTGTATGCTGTGTGCTTGCAGAGGTAACCAAGTGTGTTGTTTTTTTTTGTTTCCCTTTCAGGTTTGCACCAGATTGGGTTCTCAGAAGAGACAAACTCAAAGACATTGTGGACCCTCTCAGAGCCATTCAGATGGTGGCAAACACACTGTCCGTTGTGTTGTAAATAGACATGCTGTTTTTTGTTTTTGTTTTTTTTTTTCAAGCATAAAAGAATGTTGTTAATCTTTTAAAATAAAATGGATCGATTTGAAAGGTGTTAACGTTTCTTTTGTGGATCTACTTAGAGTCAGAAATGATGCAAGCTTAACCTTTTAACAACACACATCATAGGTCACCATTTGCTTCCAAATTGCAGCTCTTTATTAAAGCCCTTTTGATGTAATACTTGCCTGGGAAAAAATATACAGTACTGGTTTAGCAGGTAATAGCTACAATTTTCTATTTTTATTTAGCATTTTTAGCATCGTAGAGCTGAACCTGATGAAATCATGATCAGCGAGCCACTTTAGACTGTTTGAAAGTTTTATGGAGATTCTAAAAGAGCAGTCACAGACAGTACAAATGATGGACCTCTATCTTTTATGTTGTCTTTATTAGCAGGAGGCTATTTTTAATGTCTAACAGATAGGGGAGTGGCCAGGGAAGGCCTCCAGCACCAGCATATGTTACTATATTACAATCTAGCGTGAAGTTTAACAGTGCATTAAAGAGGGAGGCCAGATCTGGATCAGGGCATTACTGAGCTTCTGCACAGTCTGAGGTGCAATAAAACATATTGTCCCAGAGGTGTTCTATTGGATTTAGATTAGGTGAACCTGGGGGTCAGTCACTGGTATCAATTCCTTCATCCTCCAGGAACTGCCTGCATACTCTCACCACATGAGGCCTGGTATTGTTGTGCACCAGGAGGAACCCAGGACCCACTGCATCAGCATAGGGTCTGACAATGGGTCCAAGGATTTCATCCCGATGCCTAACAGCAGTCAGGGTGCAGTTGCCTATCTGGTAGAGGTCTGTTCCGTTTCTCCATGGATATGCCTCCCCATTCCATCACTGACCCACTGCCAAACCAGTCATGCTGAATGATGTTACAGGCAGCATAGCATTCTCCACAGCTTCTCCAGACCCTTTCACATCTGTCACATGTGCTCAGGGTGACCCCGCCCCCATCCGGGTGCCAGTGGTGGACCTGCCAATTCCAGTATTCTATGGCAGTGAACATAGGGCCCACCAGAGGATGTTGGACCCTCAGACCACCCTCATGAGGTCTATTTCTGATTGTTTGGTCAGAGACCTGCTGGAGGTCTAGCAGTGCTCATCCTGCTCCTCCTTGCACAAAGGAGCAGATACCGGTCCTGCTGATGGGTTAAGGAGCTTCTACAGTCCTGTCCAGCACTTTTAGAGTAACTATCTGTCTCCTGGAATCTCCTCCATGTCCTTGAGACTGTGCTGGGAGACACAGCAAACCTTCTGGAGGAGTCGGACTACTTGTGCAACCTCTATAGGGTCCAGGTATGGCCTCATGCTACCAGTAGTGACACTGACCCTAGCCAAATGCAGAACTAGTGAAAAAACAGCCGGAAAAGATGAGGAAGGAAAAATGTGGCCTCCACT
The DNA here is from genome assembly GCA_024447675.2 of Pterophyllum scalare. NCBI lineage: Eukaryota > Metazoa > Chordata > Actinopteri > Cichliformes > Cichlidae > Pterophyllum > Pterophyllum scalare. The sequence goes on along the minus strand of JAMQGT020013195.1, from coordinate 101,482 downwards.
TGTAAAACCATTCCTGTTTTGGGGGTTGTCTCATTGTTACCCCTCCAGTGCACCCGTTGTTAATTTTATTAACGCCAAAGCAGCTGAAACTGATTAACAACCCCCTCTGCTGCTTAATTATTTTGAGCAGTGTGAATTCCTTGTTATGACCATAGACCATGCATATAAAAGATGGATGCACTGACTGTGTGTTGTTGGTTCTGAGCAGGACCAGGCCATCTAAATTTGGTGGAAATCAAATGCATCTTTGATGTATGAAAATCTATCCTGCCAACAGGTATTTCACCACTATGAGGGACCAACCTGGCAAAAAACAGGCACAGATTTATTTTCAAATTGCAGACTTTATTACACCCCAAAAATGTTATGAAACCAAACAATTCTTAAAAATCAATGGGCCCTCAAAAGAGATCAACTGAACTAATTTTACAAAAACCACATTTAACAGACCCAAACTAACAGCCCTCCCAAATGAGAGACAGCTCAACCTATATAGTAATGGAAAAAACCATTTTAAAGGCTACAGGGGGAATCAGAGTGTAACTATATCTGAAAAACACAAAAAAGAACCCATTCCCCCCATGGGGTTACAACAGATGGTTAAGTCCACTTGATTGGCCTCTGCACTTAAAGCAGCTCCACCTTCCATGTCCTCTTTTGCTCAAAGAAGGAAGAACTGGAGCAACAGGCAGGTAACTCAAGAAAAACAGAAGCTGTACTGACGCTCGTAAGTCACTGAAATCGATGTTAGTCAATTATTAAGATCCAGGGTTATTATAGTTAACGAAAACGAACGAAATAACGAAAACTGAAATTGAAAAAACATTGTCGTTAACTGAAATAAATTAAAACTAAAATTAAAAGGAAAAAATGATAACTAACTAAAACTCTATTGTGAGTTTACAAAACTAACTAAAAATAACTGAAATTATAGATAGTCTTTTTTTTTAAAAGTCTTGTAGATTGATATGAAATCATTTTTTCCGCTCTCTGAGTTTAAGCTCAGAGTGCCATCAGGTAACCGTGCTGCTCCTCACAGTAATGCAGCGGTCTGCAGAGAAAGCAGCAGAGTCCCATATGGAGTTTTTTTTTACTACGATAGCACAGATAGCAGCGAGTGTGTTGTTGTGCATGATGAAAACTGTGTGGAACACTTCTGTCAGGAAAAAACACCAACATCAAAGTCCACCTGAGAAGCGCACACAGGCAGCTACGGAAACCGCTCTGATCCTATGAGGTAACCTGGCGCACCGCCGGAGAAACGTGACTACTCATCGGGTCCACGCAACCTGCCATGTTGTGATTAACCTGTTTAGTCCTTGTGTGTTTCTGGCTATTTTATATCAGTCAGAGAATAACAATCAGGAATAATCAAAGCATCAATATAAGGACTCAAAAATGTCAGCAAATTCCTGGAGGGAGACTGCTGAAACTATCGGGATGGATGTGAGGGAATGGAGAAAGTGAAAAAAACGGGGACAAGAGTGAGGATGAAAAAAAACACCGGCACACAACCACAAGGTAATTGACACACACAATCCAGCTACACATGCATAAATGCAGACATGAGGCCGGCCACTTCTGTAGGTTGTGTACAGAGGCCGCAAAGACCCTGCAAGTCTAATTAGGAGCATCTAACCAAGCTAGCTCCAAAACAGAAGCAGCTTCAGGTGGAGAACATCAGGATGCAGCTGGATTTGAACTTTGACCCCTTCAAAGGGTTTGTTTTTGTCGAACACCACATGAAGGTGTTAATCTACTGCACTGACGCTGAACTTTATTGGGAGTTTATTGTAGAATTTGAGTTTTGGAGTTCATATTTTTCTTTGCTTCTCCCTGCTGATCATGTGTGTCCTTAATGTTACACACATTTAGCACACAATGCTGCTGTCTTGTGTGAACAGTTGGTTGTTGAATATATTTAAAGGATATCTTTAAAGGTACCCGATTAAGTATGAAAATACTAAAACTAATACTGAAACTAAAACTAAGCATAAAACCAAAAATAAAAACTAATAAAAATGAGCAAAACCGCTCTGAAAAATAATTAAAACTAACTGAATTAGAGGAGAAAAAAGTGAAAACTAAACTACAATGTAAAATCCAAAACTATTATAGCCCTGTTAAGATCTCACATTGTAACACAATTAGTGATGGTAAAATGAGGCCCCGTGAATGTGTCCACTCTTTCCGGCCAACTGATTCGCCAAAAGCGTGATCACACGAAGCCCCGTTTAACAGCTCATTTAGGAGTGCTGACATCTGCTGGACATTTGATGTACAGCATCCTTGCTGTTCTGTTACATGTTGGCTGGGGGATCTTTTCGCCTAATTATGCAATTCTGTCAATCTCTTGGAAAAAAGTCTCTATTGGAATAAAAAAAAAATCAAAATACAATTAACAGGAATAGCCTATAGAAAACGTATAGAGCTCTTCTTGCAAAAGCAAATGTGTTTGGTACATTAGCCCACTCGGATCATCATTCTGATTACGAAATCTGCCAGACATGACAGGCTCTAAAAAAAAAATCTCCATTGGAGGTATTATAAAGCCCGATTAAATAAATCTATGCTGATCGTGGTATATTAATAAAATATAAGAAACTTTAATGATCCCACAACAGGGACAAATGCATATTACAGCAGCTTAAGTACAGAGAAGGATGAAGTAAAATAAAATGAAATGCTTCTGATTCTGCTGCTGTAACAGTGGATCAGACCCGGATCGCCCAGAACGCTTCCTCTAGTTCCCACGTCGTTTTCAGCAACTCGAGTCACACGAAGCAGTCACGTGATTTTAGAAGACGGGGCCTCGTTTAGCTTTCGTCACGTGATTTTCTCAAACGATACGGGCCTCGACACAGGCTTCGTTTGGACACGCCCCCTTTTTGCTTGTTGAGGGCCTCAGGGCTTCGGTACAAGATCACTACATATACATATAATTAGTGATGGCGAGGCTTTCTGAAGCTCTGAACCCTTTTGAATCATTGTCAAAAATTGTTTCTCTACTCGAAGGTTCATTCAGTGCTCTTGGGTGACATCTGCTGGCCACAATGGTTGTTGCACAGCTAAATTAAGCCCTGCAGATGTGACGCACCTTTCATGTGTATAATACTTCAAAACGTGTTGGGACAATTCCTCAAGTGACCTGCAATCAAACTTTCATGTATTTGTTCTTTGTATCCCATATTTAATTTAAAACTCATCTGCCTGAGTAATTCAATCTATGAAATGATTAAAAATAAATATATTTGGAAAATGGTTTGCTTTGTCATTGACTCTAAATTACATACTGGACAGGAAAGATGTTCAATAATAATGAGGCAGTAGGTGAGATTGATCAGTTCCCCTTTTTTTTAATGGTGTACAGTTATTTCCTTTATTATGCTTGGTGTGCAGGAAATGTGTGCTTATGCACCTCTTTTTATTATTCAGGAATATTTTTTCCACAGTAGATGAGCTTCATTGGTTTCTCTTTTTAGGGACACCTTCCCCAGCCTTTGAGAACATCCTTTCACACGGAACAGAAGAAGCTGGTGTCACCAGGAGGTAAGAAAGGGAGAAAGACAACTCTCTAATGATATGGCGTTATGAGTGTTATATTTGAATAACCACTGAATAAGTGTGTTGTGATCACTGCATCTTCGGACTTTGTTCGAGCTCACCTGTTTGCTTTTCGACACGCTGAAGGTCGCTGGCCGCTAATCGCACATCTGTTAGCCAATTTGAAGGTGGATGCATAATGTTTTAAATTAAATCTGACTTAGTGGCATCATGTTTTGTTGACCATAATCGGTGGCACTAAATCAAAAATATTCCCATACTTAGGAAAAATTAGACGGCTCAATCACTGGAAGTCCGAAATTCCCACAAACCAGCTGTTACTGACGCACAGCAGGTTTGGTAAAAGGCGTGAAACGGCGTTTCAGTCATCTGAAATACTCTGAGGATCGCACCAGAGTTTCAAAGCGCCGCCTGTGAAATCAAACCAGTCAGCTGATTCATTCTGAATGAAGCAGTGAAGTGGTTCGAACGTCATCAGTGACGTCAACTGAAGCAAGCTCCGGCCCACTGCTTCACAAGACTTGACCTATCGAGTTTGAAGCGTGTGTCGAAGCCTCAGTGTCAGAGGGAGCATCACTACATATAATTAACTACATTAAACTTCAGTAATTCTAAAGATTAAGGTATAAATCCCATATTAAGTTTATACATATACAAAGGCAGAAAACAGACCAGATCAGACAATTTGACATTTATCAAAATTTCCTCATTTGTAAGCAGAAGACCAGTAACATAATTTTAACTTTTCACTTTTTTCACATCTTTTTTTGTCTTTTCTAATTAACTGAGATCCTCTTGGCATGTTGGTAGGACAATCACTCCACTATTACATCTCTGACGCATTGCCACTTTACCAACAGGTAATCCTCTGGCACACTTGAACTCTATTATTTCATCATGAGCTAAATATTTATTATAGTCATTTGATTTGAAAGTGATATTATGCTGCCTCATCACATCTTCATTTGCAATACAGGGATCTGCAAGAGACGAGACAAAAAAGGTTTTGTAATGTCAGAAATGTTTCAGAGGATAACCAGAAAATTTTTTTTTAATACAAATGATAAAACCAATCTGTATTTATGAGCCATTTCCTGTTTACAATGTGAGTCACAAGGAAAGCAAAATGAAATGTACTAGTCCTAAACCTCCATTCAAGTTCAAGGAATGTACTGGTTTAATACTGAAAGGTCAGATGTAACTTATATAGAGGAAAGCTTCTGTCTACCAACTGTTCCACGGTCCCTTTTATATTCCATAATTTATTCCAGCATCTTTGCATTCTGCACCATTGCACATATCAATATGCATATTGTTATCAGTCATGTTGCTGTTGTCTGTACTGTGTTCTGTTTACATCGTGGGCAAAAAAAATACTTGGCCAATGACACTGTTAGTTTTCACAATACAAAGTCACTGAATGGAATGCAAGATTAAGATAGTAGAGAACTGTAACTTACTGAGGCATCGTATCTGTCCAGTCCATTTACCATAGTGGCAGGTTCTGTAAGGCTCTCCCTCCATAGTGTAGTAGCTCTGACACATGTATTCAATAGTTTCACGGTGGCTGTAACGTTCTTTTGTGGTGTTCTTGATGTCTCCATCCTCCAGGGCAGGTGGCCTCCCACAGAGTGGAATTTCTGAAAATAATTAAAGGGCCAAAAAGACAAAAAGATGATAAAGCGGTGCAGTTGTAATACTTTCAAATGTAATGGCACATCCTTTGAGAAAGATGTGCCATTATGCTGAGAAACACTTATGGGATTTTTTTTTCTTGAAGTGTTTCCTAATTTTGTTTCCTCTAAATTTATTGTAGAAGGATATTAAGTAAATTGGGAGAGTGCAAAGTTTTTCATTTCTTGCCAGTTCTTTACAACAATTACCTTTATCATGAAATACAATAAATCACAAAAAAATGGGTTGGTACACAAACACACAACCAAAAAATGCTAAAACATTAATGCCATTTTCTCTCACCATGAGTTAATGATTTTTTGGTAGCAGCCTTTGAGGCTTATGCTTGATCAAGGATGTTCAGCAACTGAAAAAGTGTGTGTTGTGTTTGCTTTTTTTTAATTTCCTTCCTTTTCTCAAATATGGAATAAAATTAAAGAAATGATACCAGGATTAGAAGAAAAACAAGGTAAACTTCACCTTGACAAAGTGGATTCGGTTCCCACCCATCTCTGGTGCATGTGGCCCAGGTGGCATCACCTGTACTCCTGTAGCCTGAGCTACATCTATACCCGACAGTATCGCCCAGTTTTCTTGGCCGCCAAGACCAAAATTCACTCCAGTACGACAAATGTGCGTCTCTGGGACGGCTGCATATAACCTCTAGAAAGTTAGAAACACTTGATGATTATCATGAAATTTAAAGTTATCTTCATGTGTTACTGAACCAACACAAAGCCAAGAACAGTGACAGTACAATGCGTGTCTAACGCTCTTCTAGTTTTATACCTTGACACACTGGTCTGACAGTCCACTGTCCATCCTCTGTGCAAGTAGTCTCGGCTGAGCGACTGTGATGGTCCAAAATCCAGTATCTGTCCCCACACGTCACTCTTACCTTTTCACCAGGTGAAAACCTATTTCTATAAGCAGGTTCGTATGTGGTTCCTGTGACTGGTGGCAGCGTCAGCTCACATTTTATTGCTGCATTTGTTGGGAAATGAAGCACATTAGTGTGTTGCACCAAGACACAGCAGTACCATGACATCCAGACATCAGCACCAGTTCTCACTACTCATTAGCATTTAATGTGTAAATTGGATGCAAGTCTGTTTATATTTACCTTCACAGGCAGGTGTGGGGATCCACTCTGCTCTGACTACTAAATTTATGCATCTTGATTCTAGTTCTTGAGCACGTTTATATCCTGGATTGCACATATAACTCAGGAATTCATTTTCATTGTACTCGATGGCGTTTCCATGAACAAAACCATTTTCCACTGCAGGTTTTCTACAGTTTACAACTGTTGAAGAATAAAGTCACAGTCATGGATACAGTTGCAACATTTGGTAATAAAAGGCAAATTAACAGTAACCACAGATTAACATGATGTGGAAGTAAGATTGTTGATGAATTAGAATGAGATCATTTTCCTGGAAAAACAAGCAAAGCAGTTGTAACCTTTTCTGATTATTTAAATTTTCATCCCAATTTGGTGATATTGTGTTTTATCTTGTTTTGTTTGAAGCTGATATTTTGGGACTTCCTGTGATACCTTACCTACATCATGAAAGTAAGATATGTATAAATGTGTTCCAGTTTTAGGTTTTGTTCATGTAGGAATGACTTTGTTAGTGTGACAAATATCGGTTATATTTTTCTAGTCTTTGTGTTAGGCTAAATTAACAGCCTGCTGCCTGTATAGCCATACTTAATGGACGAATGTGACAGTGGTGCATATCATTGACCAAAAGGCAAATATTTCCCCAAATGATCCAGTATTCAAGTGCAAAGAGGATTTTTTTCCGGTATAGATCAGCCCATTTTATATACAAACTATAATTATTTGAATCAGAATGTTGGTCTAAATATTACTACAAGGAACAAAAATGCCAGACACTGTCAGCTTATGTCAGCACCTTGTTAAAAGAAACATTTGACATATTAAAGTACCCAGCTCTGATTGTCTGCTTTGGGTACTTACTAGTTTGTTGTGAGGTTTCATGTGAAAGAGTAGTCAGCTACTAGTTAGCACCAGAAATTGTGGTCAACTAAAGAATTATTTTCTTTATTTTACTTATTTTATTAATGTAACATGGCATGGTTACCTGTTTCAAAGATGGCCATGTCAGAGTACACCACGTGACCAAAGTGATATGGAACTGTTTTGTGCACCAGCCTTCAAGGAGGGCGGCGCTACTGCTAACACTGTTAATGTTAGCCACACTCAGCAAAATAATTTGATAACATGTGTGTGTACAGCATCATGCATATTTGATTACAGAGAATGTGATTAATATAGACATAAATAAATATACATTATTTGTAGATCGGTGTTTAACCTGGACTCTTAATTTTCTTCAGTTCTCTGAATGTTTTGGGTTTTTAGACTAGTGGGTTAGTCAGATTTTTACTTTTGTTTAGTAAATTAGTTGCCAGGAACATCACCAGTTAGGTGTTTGGTTATTATTTCACTGCTGCATGGAGCCCTTTCTAAAAGTAATCTTATTACTTTTTGTTTCATTGTTGACTCTGCTTTCGAATGTTATGTTCACCGGCCGCTCCACTCTCCATTTTCATTGCAAAAAATTTCTCTCGGCCCGTCACAATCAGATTGCTGGACTTGCTGCTAAATCGAACTACGTTGCCGTAGGTTGCTTCCTCTGCGTCCCCTGTCAACTTTACATTACTGGGCACATGAATTGATGGACACCGCTGGACTGGAGTGAAAAACGTTAGGATAAAATAGCCCCACAAATTTTAAAATATATTGGCTTCTTTCAGCATTAATATCCTGTAATAATTGAAATGGTAAGATAAAGGATTGTTGGAATCACCCAAGTACTGGATCTTACCTTGGCTCTTCACAAAGGTCAGAGTTTGCATCCACAGAAGTAGGAAACAGCTTTTGGTTATTACATGCATTTTATCTTAGCCTGATTCACCAAACAGAACTAAACACCAGAGACTCAAAGACTATTATAGACTAGAGGAGCTTTTCACAGGGGGATAAAAAGATTGCTCAATGATTTACAGAAGGCTGACCCTGCCTCCAAACACAATCTCAGGCTCACCGTGAACCAACACAAAAATAAACTAAAATTAAAAAATAAATCTACATAAATTAACAAACAAGACAAAACCACCCAAAACAGGAAAGGACTACATGTCATAATTTATACGGGTATTTATTTGTAATTAAATCATTTTATGCCTGTGTGGTTACTGAGTGACAAACCAAAGAACAAATAAACTTTTACGAGAATATTCGTTTACTTTTGCTCTCCTGTGAATCATTTGCTGGAATCAATAAGGCAAACAAAATGTTGCATTTCAGTAAGAGCATTCCAAAGTAAACAATTTTTTCACTTCAAAAGCAGATCACATGTATCGTCTTTACTCCCAAACTCTGTATGTGAACATAAAATCCATTAATATGGTTTCATGTTATTGTCACGCGAGGACCCAATAGAAGGATTCAGAGGCAGGCAAAGTGTAATAAACGGTTAGCCTTTATAAAATCAGCAATTTGTTTCTGAAAAATAAAACTGAAAAGGTTTGTCATCATTACTAATGTAACTAAACAGAAATAACTAAGGAGATCTAAACTGGGGAAAACAATGTGAAAAACCGAGTACAGAAAACACATGAGCAGGACACGGGGGGAAACCTGAGGCGATAAATACAGGGCAGAGAGACGACAGGTGTTCCAGGTTTTGTTCATGTAGGAATGACTTTGTTAGTGGGACAAATATCAAGATATTTTTTTAAATTTCTAATTATGATTTTGTTTTCAGTTTAATTACAGATCAGCCCATTTTACATACAAACTACTGTGTAATTATTTGAATCTGATTTGAAAATATTTAACATATGTAGTGCTTTGAATCCTTACTAGGTGTTTATAATTGATTTTTGTTGGTTGCTGTCAGGCTACATGTGAGAGACTAGTCAGCTACTAGTTAGCACAAAAAATTGTGATTGGTTAAACAAATTATTTTATCTGAATATTTTCCCAAAAGTCTTGCATTATTTTTTTTTTTTACCTTGGAACTCACCTATGGATGCGTTTTTCGCCCATTTTCTTTCTTATTGCTGAATGATGAACTCTGACCTTAACTATGGTAAATGAGGCCTGCAGTTTTTTAGATGATCTTTTATTTGTGACCTCCCGGATGAGTCGTCGTTGTGCTCTTGGAGTAATTTCGGTAGGTTGGTCACTCCTGGGAAGGCTCACCACTGTTTTGTGGATAATGGCTCTCAGGTTGTGAGCTGCAGTTGTAAAAAGACTTAGAAATTGAACTGAAGAAGCCTCTTAGATGAGAGGTGAAATGTCTTCAAGAAACTTAAAGAAGTCCAGTCACCTTTTTTTCAAGCTCCAGAGATGACTATGACCTGGATCTCTGAGATATAAAAATTAAATATGAAAAAAGTAAGAACTCAGCAGGGGGGTAAATACTTTTTCCCAGCACAGTACAGTTAAGATATAAACTGTTAGATGTCCTTCAAGTTTTGTGCCAGTTTCCCCTCTTTTAATCACTGACATATTCTTTTTTTTCTTTCAGATAGCTCATGTCACTTCCAGCAAATTAAAGCTTTTCCTGGCAATAGAGCGAGGTCATCACCCTGAAACACTTACACAATCTCACTGTATTAACTGACCTTTTTTGGTGCACCTGAAGTTCATTTGTATGGTCCACACAGGCTTGAATGCATAATGGTGTGTCCTCATTATACACTTACCATTCACACTGACAGTGATAATGGTCGAAGAGGTACTGAGATAACTGCCTTAAATAAAAGCATGTAAAAATAGTGCATTCTAAGTAAAAGTCTTCCATTCAGTTTCACTGCTTGTTGTAGTCAGTTAATATAATTTATTTCATTAGCTGCACCTGGCCACTTCTTACCCTCTTAAATCCTACAGAACCAGTAAGTTATTTTTTCCACAGGATTGCAGAGTTCTGTGAAATTGTGCAGGACTAAAAGAACTTGACTTGCCATAAAACACCATGACCCTGTAGAAAACTCTCAATGATGTATCCAAATTTGGGAAGTGCCATACGGGTTTCCAGTATGAAGCAGAGAGGAGATTTTCAAAGCTAATCAGATCCTTCCTGAGGTCCAGCATGTCACAGGAAAGTCCTGCTGTCACCATCCACCATTCAGTTGCTGGATTGATTTCTTAGGATGATAAACTTGCATCAAGGAAAGAAACATCAAACTGTATGGTAGCTGTTTCTTCTTTGGAAGCACAATTTTTATTTGTATTTCTATAAATTTTTATGTAACCTTAAGCAGAAAATGTCCAGGCTAAGACTTGTAAACCTTTCTAAAGTCCAAGGTTTTGTCCTGTATCTGAGGCACAGGATTTAGGCACAGAAAACGTGTAGAGACAGAAACTCAGACTCAGCAAATATGGTTTTATTAAAATGACCACAAACAGCACTGGTACGCGACTGGTCTAATTCTAACTCTTAACTCTAATTCTTAACTCTGGTTAACTGGTTACTGATACACTTATCGCGGAACTGTTTCGCACGCGAGGAAAAGCTGTTTTTTATTCGAGGACAGTTTGTAAAATATGTTTTGCGTGTGAGCGATGTCTGAGTACAGTTTGTAAAATGTTTTCTTTGCGTGCAACAGGTTTTATGTGTTCAGCGTGTGTTCCTTGCGTGTGTAGCATGTGTTCTCTGTGCAACCTTTTGGCAGGAAATTAACTCCATAGCCAACATGGACAAGTGAGTGACAAGAGGCATTTTTGTCACTAAGCAGTGCAAATTTCATGTCCATCAGAAGGCATTAATATTTATTCCACACAGTTATGGGACAGCTTTAAAACTATTGCTCAGATCAGTAGTTTTTTGCATTTGTTTTGGACATTTCTGCACAGTATTAATAAAGCTTACTCAGAATATTAGAATGGTACCCATAGATGACAATAACATGAATATATACAAGATATAACGGATCACATGTATATTCAAATATTTAGTTTTCAAGAACTTAAGACTGAAATAATTTTTTAAATAATATTCACCCTAAAAATGATTAGTGCGCTTAAATGATTAATTGGAGACCTTAAAAGACTAGGCCATTACACGGTGAAGGTAATGGCCCCCAAGCGCCCATACTTTCAGCAGAGTTGGACTTATGTAATGTGGAAACCAGACCCAGTGAGCCTAAATGCAATTACTGTTTCATTATTCTTGCTGAAGTGGAGGATCTAATCACAGCTGAGTAATTAGCTGTTTATTTTCTTTCTTTCTTTATAACTTTATTCAATCAGAAAATGTCCAAACTGGAAAGGCAGCACCACATTTTTGTGTATTCAGGATTTGGGAAAGACAGATTTCACACCAGGAACATGCAGATGAAGAAAACAGGCTGAGTTTGGCTTTTATTAACACAACCGCACACAGCACTGGTGCTTAACTCATCACTCTACCAATCGTTTATACATTTATGTGCTCATGCTCGTCACATCCAGTAGAAAAATTGTCACTGGCAAGTGGGCAGATGCATTACACCCTCAACACACTTCTGACGCATTCCCAGATTGCTGACAGGGCTTCCTCTGGCACAGACAAACTCAATTACATCATCATGTTCTGAATACAGCTTATCATCACTTTTATATCTGAATCTAATATTGTGCCTGTTCATGTCATCTCTATTCACAGTGCAGGGTCCTGCAAGACACAAAAGATAAACAGTCTTTTAATGTTAGAAATATACAGGAATGCACAGAATATTGTGTACTGTAAAGGACTGTGGCTGTGATTTGAAAAGTGCTGTACAAATAAACTTTATTCTCTCCTGCCTAATTATAAATGTCACTGCTACTCTTCTGAGTTAATTACATTTACTGCTAATTTATCCATACATGCTGCATCTAAGACATGTCTCTGTAGGCACACCAAAGTTCTCTTTCAGAGTCTAGGAATCTGAACTCCTGAGCTCATTTTAAAGGTTCAGTCATGATTTGATTCCATAATTTGCTGTTAATATCAACTCTATTTTTTTCATTCATTGCTGTCTGTTTTAGCAGAGGCATGTCCCCAAGGTTTTACATTATCATCATTATTATTATTATTATTCCTTCCACAGTCTGAGTTGTACTAATCTGGAATACATCATGTTTTTTATGAACCACTGCCTTCATCTTTCACTGTAACACTGGTCGCAGCAGATGACTGCCCCTCCCTGAGCCTGGTTCTGCTGGAGGTTTCTTCCTGTTAAAAGGGAGTTTTTCCTTCCCACCGTCGCCAAGTGCTTGCTCATAGGGGGTCGTTTTGACTGTTGGGTTTTCTGTGTTATTCTAGGGTCTTTACCCACGATACAAAGCGCCTTGAGGCGACTGTTGTAATTTGGCGCTATATAAATAAGATTGAATTGAATACTTAATTCAGTTCTCATATTTGAACCACACACAACATGAAAAATAGTTCAGTCGTGCTCTTTGACCTTTGAAATAATGACCAAAATGAAAAGCATGGTTTCTCACAGTGACCTCCAGACATTCAAATGTGACAATTGTAACTTATTACTTCCAAAGAAGCAGCTGGGATTTTAACAGGTTTTTGCAAGAAAAATTTCATAAACTGTGTCTAGCATCCCTCCACTGGCTGTTCATTTATTTACAACTGATTCAAAAACTTTATTATTAAATAAAGCCATTCACAGGCTTGCCCTCTGAAACACTGCAGACCCACTGACTGCTTACAGGCCAGGATGCAGCCATAGAATCTCCGGAAGGTCTTTATTCACCCCTCTAAACTCCAAACTAAGAACAAATGCACAACAAAGCAAGTTCAACATGTCAACATGGGTCATTATCTGTTTGCACTGTGAAGCAAGTCAATCAGTTTTCCTGCATTTTGCTGAATCTGAGCAGAGAGTACTGCCCTGTACACTTCACAATTCATGCTGCTACTTCTATCCACAGTTCCATCATCAATAAACACTGGTGATCTGGTTCCACTGGCAGCTATACATCATAACACTGCTTTCACTACGTTCACATATTTGTTGAATTGAATATTGTTTGTTCATATTGTCTCTATTTACAGTGCAGGGTTCTGTAAGAGTTCAGAGATAGTGTTTTATTATGATCAGTGAAATACAGGAATGTACAACATAACTCGTATGTCTACCCAAATGCAGTCCATAACTGTAACTCAACACCCAGCAGCCATTACTCTCCATCAAACTGTGAAACCGATATAGGTTAAATTATCTTTTCATTTATTTTTAGATTAATGACACAAAACTGAACACATTTAAGAATGTAAATCCCCAAATGAATGCAATAAATACAGGCAATGACCTTTTTTGATAATTTGAACTAAAGACCTGAACAAAAATCTTTTCAGATTTAAAAAAAAAATTGTATAAATTCAAGGAATGGAGTCTAGTAGTCTAAAACTTCTTTGTCTGCTATGGTGCCTAAATTAGATGCATTTAGGCTTCTTGCACCATGAACAGATCAGAATCTCTAACCCTTTGTATAAGTTATGCAATTTTTATTAGGAAAACAGCTGAAAATTTACATTCCTGTGAAGACTCAGGTTTCTCTAAATATATGCAGGTAAAACTAAGTAATTTACTTGGAATATGTTTGAAAAGGTGCTATATCTAATTACTATATTTATGTAGTTGAATCCTCTTTGTTAATGTCTTATAACTACTGTGACATAACTGTTATATAACTTTTTTTTTTAAACTGTGTAGTGCATCTAAGTTAAACTTGGGAACCAAAATGACTTTCACACATACGGAATCTTCACAAAATTCAACATGAAGAAATATAAAGGGAACTGTAACTTACTGAGACATCTCATCTGTCCAGTCCATTTACCATTAACACAGGTTTTGAATGGCTCACCCTCCATGATGTAGAAATTCTGACAGATGTATTCAACCCTTTCATTGTGGCTGTGCTGAAATTTAGCACTGACTTTGGTGTCTCCGTCTGAGAGCAGCGGTGGTTTCCCACAACCCACAGCATCTTAAAAGAATGTGGACAAAAATGTAAAAGGAAAAAAGTACATTTGCATTTTGGTTACAGGCCACTGGGGTGGCTGTAGCTCAGGAAGTAGAGCAGGTCACCCACTGATCGGAAGGCTGGCGGCTCGATTCCTGGCTACCCTAGGCTTAACCTTAGACTTAACCTCAAGTTGCTGTCCGACGCAACTGTTGGAGTATGAATGTGTGTGATTGTTGGATAATAAAAGCACTTAGCTTAGTTAACCATGGAAGTGCTTGTATGAATAGGTGTGAATGGGTGAATGTAAACATGTTGTATAAGCACTTTGAGTGCTCAGAAGAGTAGAAAAGTGCTATATAAGAACTAGTCAATTTACCATGTGTTTGTGTATATATGTATGTGTATATTCTCTCTCCTGCCCTCCCCATCTCTCCTGCTTTCTGTAAGAGCGCCTCTTGCACACTGACCGATTTAAAAACAAGATTATGGATCTGGCAAAGTGGGCCCTCAACACCATTGATCGAATTTTCTCCACTATGAGATCGGGGAAAGGGGAGCCTGCGTGTCCGAGTGGAACAGACCCCGTTGGATACGTCTACCACTCCTGGAACTCGTGGAGACCTGTGTGCCTCACAGCTCTGGCGGTGGAAGACGTCTACATATTTGGCTATTTGGTAACGGGATCTCTTCTGTCTGGGCTTGGAGGATACCTGATTTACTGGGAAATTAAGAAGATCTGGGAAGCAGTTAGGTGTCTGCCGGGTCAGCAGAACCAGATGGATGGGCTGTGTAGAGCCGTTCATACACAGACTGAGCCTGATGGACCTGAGCCGCAAGCTGGGTGCCTAGTCCAGCTGAGATCGTGCTCGTAGGCGATAAGGGATAAGCTCTGGAGATGAAGTTCGGTTCTGCACAGTGAAGATGGTAACAAATGAATTTGGAATATTGGATATTGAAATGGGTTCCCCAGTGAACTGAAGGCTGTTGGAAAATAACAAGCAGCCTGTTCTAAAACATCTGCATTATCAGGAATTCGGCTCCCTAGCCGGCCTTGAGCTGGTAATCATATCTCTCCAGGACAATGTGTGATGGATGCTCTTCCCCTGAGCCCTCTCTGTGATTTGTGTGGGCTGGATCTGGTGTACCACGGCCGCTGACAAACATCCATCAGTACCAGCGAACTGTTTTGGCTGGGAACTGGCATCTGGCTCCACTGTGCCCTGACCCTCGTCCCCCTCTGCCCCCCAGTGCTCAAGACGAGTAAAGTACCAGATTAATTTCTTTTTAACCTAACTTCCCCATGGTGTGTCTGTTTTTCCTTTTTTCGGAGATTGACCGTTAGCAGCGGCACCCCGTGGCGGTGGCTGCAGACGCCCATCTCCCTATATCAGTCTTGTCTGTCCTTGTCTCGGATGGTTGTCTGAAGGAAATTTCGTTATACTATGATGTTGTATAATTTGTTGTATGATGTTTAATTTCATTGTATGTGTAATGACAATAAAGTTCTATCTTTGTATATGTACATGCACACACACACACACACACAGTATATATCACAATTTTGCAACATCATGTTTTGTGGCCTTTAACCAACAGAAATGGAACAGAAACTTTTTATACATTAAATTCTGCATATTACTGTGGATCTGTTGCAGTTTCTTTCTCATGCCGGACTTCTTTCTCATATTTACCACTATTATCAAAATGAGCTGCTTATCTGGATGCTTGGAATTGACTGGGCTTTGCATCTACAGTATGCAGTGAATTTATGTGTCCTTTTTATCATGACTTGGCCTGCACAGTGATAGTATTTATGGTTAGCTCTCAGGCTTGTCCACAAACATTTACCTTGTACTTTTTTGCCTGTCATGCCATACCCTTGGTTTGGCATTACTATGGGTGTGGTACTATATGGCTTAGTACCAAAACTTCTTACAGTTCTTACACATTTTATTCTCAAAATGTGGGGTAAAAAGAGTAATCTGAGCCCTCTGAAATAGAGTGCAGTGTCATGGATTTTCAAAATGGAAAAATGGACTTACCTCCACATGTTGGAAAAGGATCGCTCCACTGTCCTTTTGCCAAACATTCAACTGTTTCATTGCCTCGCATAAACTTGTTATGTTGACGGCAAGTAAAAGTTAGTTTTTGTCCCTTCTTTAGTTGGTTGCCTGGAATGTGTGTTCTGATTCTTACATTGTTGGGTATTTCTCCGACTTTGCAATGATCTGTTTAAAAGAAAACAATCAATTCATCTTCAGCTTCAGGAGTATAAACTGCAGTATTCTAGAGTTAAAGAACCTAAATCTGATGTAAATCTCAATCATTACATACTTTCCTCTGTAAACAAATAAATTATAATCATCACGTAATTGCACAAACATGAAAATCAAAAGGACTATAGGATCACTTAAATCACTTCAGCTTCTCCCCATTAAAGTAAGCATACCAGAGCAGGATGGAAAGGAAGCATTCCAGTACCCAGTTTCTAAACACTCGATTACTTCAGAACCTTCCAGTTTAAATGTATCGGCACAATGAAAGTGTAATTTCTGCCCAATTTTTGTTGTTTCATTTGCTGCTGGTAATCCAGTTACCCTCATATTAGGGTCCATTACACCAACTACACAAGGGATTCCTGAAAACAAAACAGATTTGCACCTTAAAACTGGAAAATGTAGTGTACAGTTCATTCATTATAATGGATGTAGTCATTATAGAGTTTAAATGTATCACATAAATATATGAATTTTGATGGGTCTTGCACATAGGGGTTGCAAAATGGCTCCATTGTGTCTTTCTCAAAAGTTCAAACAAAGAATGCACTATGAAGAAATATAAAGGGAACAATAACTTACTGATACATCTCATCTGTCCAGTCCATTCACCATTAACACAGGTTTTGTATGGCTCACCCTCCATTCTGTAGTGATCCTGACAGATATATTCAACCCTTTCATTATGGGCATACTGCATTCTGGCACTTTCCTTGGTGGCTCCGTTTGAAAGCGGCGGCGGGTTCTCACAACCCACAGCAGCTTTGTATATGGGCAAAAACAGAAGTTTAGGTATTATTTCATCATAATAGTCACATTTTTACCTTGAGTGACACACCACTGACTTTGATATATATATATATATATATATATATATATATATATATATATATATATATAAAAATGTAGTACACTCAATTCATATAGCAAAGGTTGCTTTATATTGTAAGGTGTAGACTCTATATAATAAAAGGAAAAACATTTGGCGATGTTGGGAAGGAAGAACCAGGCTCAGGGAGGGGACATCATCTATCATGACCAGTTAGCATGGAGTTTTCAAGTTTTCGTTTCAAGTGCATGGAACCACGTCGAATTGTCAAAGTTTTATTGTTGAATTCTACGTTGTCATAGTACACCTGTAGATTGTCCAAACTGGTTCAAACTTCACATATTGGATGAGATTAGCATTGCTAGGCTGTTGATTGAAAGACTTACTTTCACATACTGGCACCTTATTAGTCCATCCATCCAACAGACAAGTTCGGGTGTTATCATCCTCAGTTGAATACCTGTAATAAAAACTGATATCTCATTTTGCATTTTCACCCACACACTACTAAAATTATATAGTACTATGCAAAAGTCTTGAGCAGATGTTATTCTGCACCCACTGCAACAGCATACGGTCTGACAATGGGTCCAAGGATTTCATTCCAATACCTAACGGCAGTCAGCAGGGTGCCATTGCCTGGCCTGTAGTAGTCTGTGTGGCCCTCCGTTGATATGCTTTCCCAGACCATCACTGACCCAGCACCAAATTGATCATGCTGAACAATGCTACAGGCAGCATAACATTCTCCACGGCATCTCCAGACTCTTTCACATCTGTCACATGTGTTCAGGGTGAACCTGCTCTCATCTGAAAAGCACAGGGTGCCAGTGGTGGTCCTGCCAGTTTTTGTATTCTGTAGCAAATGCCATCCATGGTGGCTGAGCACAAGGCCCACTAGAGGACCCTCAGGAAGTCGGTTTCTGATTGTTTGGTCTGAAACGTTCACACCAGTGGCCTATGGAAGGTCATTCTGTTGGGCTCTGGCAGTGCTCATCCTGTTCCTCCTTGCGCAAAGGAGCAGATACTGGTCTTGTTGAGGGGTTAAGGACCTTCTATGGCCCTATCCAGCTCTCCTAGTGTAACTGTCTGTCTCCTGGACTCTCCTCCATGCTCCTCATAAAGTAAGTGTTCCTTTCATTTTTTTCACCTTGTTGGTGCAAAAATATTACATGTAATATTGTAATCTTTTTGCCAAAGAGATATTAAATTGGAATAGTGTGCAGTGTGTCCTTAGAAATTTAAGAAAACTGGGCAGGTGGAAGTCTCAAAAGGAGTGGTTGACCTAAAAACCTATCTGTGGCAGATGAACAGTATCTGAAAGTCATGATACGGTAAAAAAAAATCCAGCAAATAGCTGACACGGGACTGAGAGATGCATCTGGCCCTTCAGTTGTTCCATCTTCCGTTCACTGAAGCCTCATCAGAAATTTTCTGAGAGGAAGGGTTGCTATCAAGAAGCCGTTCTTAAGGAAGTGAAGTTGAGGAAATGCTGAAGTATGCAATATTACACAAGAACTGGACTGAAAATTCAGTGGCAAATTCAAATCGTCATCAATATGTAAAGAGGCGATCAGGAGAGAGGTACAACAGTGAGTGTCTACAGCCATCTGTAAAACATGGTGGAGGCTCTGTCATGGTTTGGGGTTGCATTTTAAAAATTATTCAAAATTGATTGAATTATGAATGTAGAAAAGTAACGTCAGCAATATGCAATACCATCTGGAAAGTGAAAATGGAGGAAAATGAAGCCAACATTCAAAGAAGCTTTGATGAAGCCTGGAGAACTTTTCCTGATGACTCCTTAAAGAAATTACATTAAAACTGCCAAAGAGAGTTGAGGTTGTGTTTAAAAATAAAAGTTTCAACTTTCAAGCTTCTCTGTTTTTGCATTATATATTGTATTTCTATGCAAGTTTGTACGTGTTTCAATAAATAACTGCATCTATTTCCCAACAAAATATAAAGAAATAAGCGGTGGCTCATGCATTTTGCACATAAATGTTTATCAATTGATTTTAAATAGTAGCATACCCTTCCCACCCCACACAGATGGTAGTTTTGGTGTTCATTAATATATCTGCAATTGTAGTTGTGAGTCACTCTTCCTCTAAAATATTTAAATTACAGCATGGTGTCTTGCAGCACAAACTATGTGAAATCTGTAAAGAATATGTAATTACTACATTAAAAATTTTAAACCTATTAAACAAACAAAAAGAGGCTGTTCTGACTTCTTCTGTGTGCAAAGCTGTGAACATGGACCTCAAACCTACAGAGTGATGAACCATTAAATTCTCTGTTAATTGACCCTACAGTGTCCATGCACTGAAAGCTGTGCATGAGATCAGGGGCTCCACCAGTTCTACTGTGACCCTGAGAGGCATCTGAGACAGAAAGCTTGCAGGACTTCTCGTGTCTTTGCCCTTTTCCTCAAAATGAAAGTCAACTTGAAGGGCCACCATTTTGACACACTGGAGATTTCCACCAAGCAACACAGAAGCACAAGTGCGAGTGATCAGAATGGAAAAGAGCCCAAAGAAACAACCTTGAAGGTGAAGTCATCCAAATGTAAATCAGGTATAGTTTTGATTTATATGAGTAAGTTAGGC
This sequence comes from Pterophyllum scalare, assembly GCA_024447675.2. Taxonomy (NCBI): domain Eukaryota; kingdom Metazoa; phylum Chordata; class Actinopteri; order Cichliformes; family Cichlidae; genus Pterophyllum; species Pterophyllum scalare. The sequence continues at coordinate 81,535 of JAMQGT020013195.1, read as the reverse complement.
AAGTTTAACCCTTTAACACCAACCTTGTAATCGCAGACACAATGTCCAACACCTTCTCAGCTTTCAGAAACCATTTGGATTTTTTTCTGACAGGATAAACTGTTGCGTAACTACAGTAATGCAATGTGCGCTTGCGCAAACCTGTGTGTGGTGTTACGCTCGGCATTAAAGGGTTAAAACCCTTCCTTGTACCTGCAAGGTTGTTTGTGTGTGATGTCTCGTGTCTGTGAAGTATTTTAGATCCACATACCCTGGATTGCAAAAGTATTTAACAGTTGTTCCAAAAACAAGCTCTTCACCCCGGATAATTTCATAATAGCCATTGGGAATGTCTTCAGGAAGTTGACATGGCTTCACTGAAGAAAAAAGAAAGAGACTATTCTTCATGAATTATTATAAAGTAAACCTTATTCTTGTGTTATTATTGCTGAATTTTAATTTGTTGTAACCTTATAACTGTAACATTGTTTAGTTATTATACATCATATATATCACACTTATTACACTACTATCATAAGCGTAACAGCAAAATGGCACAGCAAACCATTTAACTTACAGCTGCATCTTCCCCGATGGACAAACTGCCAGCCACGATTTGTGCATATATATTTGATGGTTGGACCAGATATATAACCAATTCTCGCAGGTGAAATGTATCACATGTCCTTCCTGGTATTCAGCTTTTCGAGTGCTTTCTGACACATGGGCGTGAGGAACATTTGGAAGCTTTGAACACACTAAAAAACAACAAGATTTGTATATACATTGACCAAGAATCCCAAATTTACAGCCTCATTTCTATGTAAAAAAGATAGTAGCACAAATTTTAAAGCGACATTTACATGAGCAAAGTAGGAAAAAAAAGTTTTATCTTTATGAATATTCTTGCTATTAAACTAAAAAAGAGAGACCAATAAAAATGTCTAGCTTACCATTTTGTGATAAAGAAACTTCCACATTCCCCCATAGCTGGAGAAACAGAAGGATTAATGAGAGTCGCATTCCAGCAAGCAAAGTGCAAACCAAATTTTGACTGCGCAGCAATCCTTTGACAAACTGTGTGCCTCCTGAGGAGAATTACTGCGTGTTTGGGCGCAACGAGGTTTAAAATGTGGGCTCTCCTGCTGGAATTGCGTAATGCTTGTGAACAAAAAATGAGATATGGCAACAACGTTCACTGAACATGTCAGAAAAGTTCAGACAACACTTCTCACTTCTCACCTTATAGTAATTTATTTATTTCATAGCATTTCAAATAATTCATAAAATTCCTCAAAAGTAAGTTTGTGTCCTCCGTCAAACTACCATATGAATTAAGCAATCCAGCCTTATGATTGCATTAAAATATGAGTTTTATTACTCTTTATTGAAGCACCTATGACTCTCAAACCAAATTAGCACAAGATAATAGATGTTATATCTTATTGTTTGATAGCATTCTTTTTGTGTGTTTGCTGATGGTTACAAGGTTACGGTGCAGTTTGATCACCACAATCAATAAGTCACAAATAGCATTGGTACTAAAGTACAAAGTCCTCTTTAAAATTCAGTCAGGCTGAAAACACAGCCAGTGTCTTTACAGTTAGGTAAACAGTACACAGGACACACTGTTACACTGTTTATGAGAATATCTTTAAATTCAAACGTAACTAATATTTCTGCTTTTTAGAGAAAAAAAACTGACCCACTCCCAAAAAACAAAAACAAACAAAACACAAAATGATATCAGCCACTTCTTCCTGCTGCCTGAGATATTCACTAAACACATGATCACTAGTGTCAATCTTTCTGATGTACTCATGGACAGATAAAACAACCCCCCCCCCAAAAAACATACTATATATATATATATATATATATATATATATATATATATATATATATATGCACAATATACACTGCACTGATAGAGTTATCATAATTGCTGGAAAGTTAATATCTAGCCTTTATAGTCTGGTTGCACTGGTAAGCGATCTTTTATCTCTGTGTAGAGGGGAGGCTATATCACAGTCATCCATAACAACAACAAATTATTATCTTTCAATCACCAACATGTTTTTTTTTCTTTCTGGCCGCTCACTTCCAGTAACTAAAGCTTTTGCTGGCAGGAGAACAGGGTCATCACCCTGAAAACCCACACAATCTCACCCTACTAACTGACCTTCCAAAGCACTGCAAAAATGCTGTATTACAAGTAAAATCCTGCATTCAGATTCACTACCTGTAGAAGTAAATAATTGCTGACACCTGGAATTGTACAATACATACAGTTTAAAATGCCTTTATTCTCATGGCATGGTTATGATTAACCCCCTAAAAACTCCAGTGTATTTTGTCATATATGCCTTTAGTTAAACAGAAAAACACTGACTCTTTTCTAGTGGTGTTGAGACTGAAGAAGAAAAAAGTTTTTAGATAAAATGTTTAAAAATCTGTAATATATAAGCTTACTTATACATGTATGTGTTTAAGGAAGAAGAAAAAAGGTTTTAAGCAGCCCCTCTCTTTGAAGCTAACAGTTCATTTGGTGGGCAGAATCACAGTTTAGTGACAAATAATAATTCATCACACAAATGCTAATGATAAAATTTAATTTTAACAGTGACAGAAATATTATTTCCTTTTCCACGGGGTAATTGACCCCGGGCCCACCCACCTCTTCCCTACGAACTCCACCGCTCACCACCCCCACTGCCAAAAAACGGACCTTGTAGTTAATGAATTATTACATATAACATTATAAGGGGATCAGAGGCCATGATTAATAGGACAGGAAGAAAGACAGAAATGCAGTGTGCGATCTATCAAGCAAAAATGTGGCAAATCTAAATCTGAAAAGCAACTCCAGATCTCTCAAATTAATGTAATAAAGTACAATTTATTACAAATCATAAATCTCCATAAGATGAAATACAGCAGAAGTATAAAACTGCATAAAATCTTAAGCATTCCAGTGTATACGTAGACAACTTGAATGCTTCCCTTTTTATCATTTGGTCATCAGATTTTTCCACATAATTCATTTGTTCTGTTCTGAGACTTTATTTTGCTGCCAGTCTTGGCCAGAACTCTATTGCAGAGACAAAATAAAGGTTGAATTAAATAAAAAAAAAAACCCAACTAGAAACATTTAGAGAATAATCCAGACAACAAATGAAGTCATAGTTTAAATTCAAAATCTGGAAATAATCAAATTCAGTTTTTATTCTATTGCACCAAATAATAACAGATAATAGCTTATATTACAGAGAAAAATACATGTCAGGTGGAAGTTTTGTCTGACTCGACTGATTCTACATACAATGACCCAGAAAGAAGTCTTAGCAATTACAAAAATAGAAATAGGTTTTACGATTCAACAAGCATCAGCCAAGTCCAGTTTTTATACAACTCATTTGATAACTGAAGAGGCTAGGAGAAGACATTTCTCAGTGCTGTTACTGATGGTGCAGCTTCATCTGTAGGGGAAAGATTTTCGACACTGAAAAATGTGAGAAGCTCGGGGTGCTTTCATCCTTCCAAAGTCTCTCAGTTGAGGAGCTTGAGGTTCTAAGCATGAAGCTATACTAGAAAGAACACAAAGAGTTGGCAGTGAGATTGCATAGAAATTGAGGAACTTGCCTGACTTGCTATCAAACACCATAACCCTGCAAGAAACCCTCAGAAATGCATCCAAATTTGTGGAGTGCTCCAAAAATGTTTTTTCTCCTCTGGTATCATAGATGAACCAGGCACCACAGTTTGAAAGCTAATCAGATCCTAGCTGAGGTCCAGAATGTCACATGAACATCTTGCTGTCATCTGTATTCACCATCCAGTTGCTGAGCTGATTTCTTAGAATTTAATATTATTTTTTAATTAAACCAGGAAGTATTTAGCACAGGCCAAATAAGAGCACATTTTATTCTGTATTTGTGGCACAGGCTTTAGGTGCGATAGATTCCACTCAGAAAACATGTGGACTCAGTCAGCATATATACTTTTATTAAAATGACCACAAACAGCACTAGTGCTTGACTGGTCTAATTCTTCCCTCTAGTTAATCACTGACACATTGATGGACTCATCTCGATCTAATCCAGTACAAAAAAATTCCTTACTGACAAGTTGGTAACTGCATCACACCATGTTCTCACCTCTGAAGCATTCCCAAAGTGCCAACACGTCTTCCACTGGTACAAATGAACTCCACTGAATCATTATGTTCTAGATACAGCTTATCATCTCTCGAATATTTAAATTGAATATTATGTCCGTTCAAGTCCTCCCTATTCACAGTGCTGGGTTCTGTAAGACATAAAAGATAAATAGTCTTTTAACGTTAAATAAAATACAGGATTGTCTAGAACATTATGTTCTGTAAAGGACTCTGTGGCGATGATTTGAAACATTTATTTTCTCCTGCCCAATTATGAATGTCATGTGGGCACAGATGATCTACTATTGGTGCTACTCTTCTGAGCTAGAACTCTTTTGTATGCCCACCATCAATGGACACCTCCTCCTCCTAACAGATCCCTACATCTCACAACTGCTTCATCCCTTCCCCCGTCTTCAGGACATCTCTCCCTGTCTGTCTCAACTGGACTCTGCTTCCTCGAAAGTACCATAAGAATACCGTTTTTTAAATTTCTCCACTGCTTTAAACACCATTGTGCCCCCTTGTGTCCTGGATAGTTAACTACCTGACTGGCAGACCACAATACATACATTTAGATCTTTGTGTGTTGGACAGAGGGATCAGCAACACCGCACATAAGACTTTAACTATTGCACAGAGTCATACCATCTTCAGAAATTTTCTGATGACTCCAGCATAGTGGGATGTATCAGTAGGGGAGAGGAGACTGAGTACAGGGCAACAGTGGATAAATTTACCAAATGGTGTGTGCAGGACCATCTACAGCTAAATGTGACGAGAACAAGGAGCTGGAGGTTAATCTGAGGAAGACTAAGACACCTGTAACACCTGTTTCCATCCAGGAGATCCTGGTGGACATTTTACAGGACTATAAATACCTAGAGGTACACAAAGCAAATAAACTAAACTGGACAAAGGACTCTGAAGCTGTCTACAGGAATAAAATGAAAGGAGAAACAAAACAAAAAACAAAGAATAAAAATGCTCCAAAGAATTTCTTAGTCAAACTGTTCCATGGAAAGACATGGATGCGTATGTATGTATGCTGTGTTGGACTGATCTCCCTTGACCTAGCTGCTGATGAACATTTTCCCACCTCTTATCAGAACTGTTAGCCAAGGAGGGGAGTTTGAATCAGCCCCCCCCACCACCACCTCCGCTGGCTCCCTTCAACCCCTGCCCCTCCCCACCCTACTGCTCCCATGCTATGCCATGTGTTTCTTGCACTATCGCGTTCACCGACGGAAATCTTGTTACAACTTTTACTTCCTTTAGTTAGCCAAGTTTGATGCTTTCTATGCAAAACAGTGCTAGACTCCCCTTCAGCTGTGTTCACAATCTGGCTTTTGTTGATCACCACCAACAAAAGCCAGCTTCTCACCCAGCGCAGTGCTGAAAATATTTCATGTTAACATGATCCTATCTTGCATTCTGATTGGTTACAGGGACACGGAGGGTTTTGCAGGCAAAGGGTAGTGGTGTTTTGAGGCATTTGATATTCAGAATAGTCAGCGACGTGATTGATTGGTGCATGGAAAGGATTCCATAAATATCATTAACTCATTTTTGACAGAGATTTAGCAGAGTCCTAGCTTATTATTGGTTTTTGATTCTTTTCTGTTTCAGGTTAAGCAGGTGTTTTGTCTTACGATATTTATTCTGTCTCTTGTATTGTTTATCTTCGGTCCTTGTGTGATTTTGGTCTTCGTACTTTGTGTTTAGTTTTGCTTCCTGTGTTTCCCTACCAGCTGTTTCCAATCGTCTCATCACCCGGTGTGTATTTATCGCCTTAGTAATTTTTCTGTTCTGCTTCTTAGAGAGTTATTGAAATGATTGAATATGTTTGTAAGTTTTTGGACAATTGTGCATTTTTTAAATTATTAAAAAAAACAAACAAATGTCATATTTTGGCAGAGGATCTAACACTGATGGAGAATGGACACATTAATACAAACTAATCTCTCTTTTTAAAATCCTACGTCCATTGAAGTTCTGTTAATGTGATGGCTGTTTGGGTTCTCATTTTACCACATACTGAGTGTTTTATTACTTAAAAATATTGATTATCTATAGCTTATTTTGTTTTGGCTGGTTCTTTAAGAGTGCAGGAAACATGAAATACTTGTCCTATAGAAACCATCATCATTATCTGTGAACGCTCTGTTTTAATATCTGTCTGTGATTGTGTGCAACAGCTCTGTATAATCTACAGAACAAAAAATCCAAAAACTGAAACAAAAGTAATTTTGTACCTGCAGAACTGTAACTTATAGCAGCATCTCATCACTCTGATCCATTCACCGCTGATGTCTCGTGGTTTGTTCAGATGAAATTTTGCAAATGCTATTCCTGAAATCAGTCCTTCCAGCTTTGTTTATTTTGTTTACACCCAACTTCACATCCTTAATGTGTAATCACATTAAATATTTGTTTTGGTTGAAATGAGAGAAAAAGTCACTTTGGGGATGACTTTGTATAAGTTGTAGTTACAGCCCCCGTGCCAGAAGGTGGCGCATTGCTCTGTGAGACAGAATAGAGGTAATAGGTCTCCATCCCCAATATGGCAGAAGCGAGGCACTGAGAAACTTCACCAGTCGTCTGTCTCATCATTTCCCTGTGTTTTACAGGAACATTTAATCTGTTAAACAGGCTCAGGATCTGGGTCTGTTACATTTACACTTCTAGAGTCTTGTAATGTGAAAATCTTTCCCATTATTTCTGCTGAGCAGGGCAGCTTGATCACCATTGAATGATGTGATATCTATCTACCAGTAGGCAGAGGAGGATACTTACTGTTGTTGGACTGATAATCACTGACCACAGTCATTTAATCAGCGGAAATAATTTCAAAGTGATAGATTTAAACACAAATCGTTGCTGATCTTGTGGCATGAAACCTGAAGAAATGCCCAAAATGGCACAAACAGTCTTTTCCCACCCTTTCTACTGATAAAGCCAACAGGGTGTTTTACTTTTGATAAGACTCCATTCTTAAAGCTTATTCAGAGCAATGTTGTGATTTTTTCTTTTTTTTAATGTACGTACATATACATTTAATGTTAAGCTCCTCCTATTCTCCAGCTCTGCATTTAATTGTGGCTTCTCCCTCCATTGTGTACTTACAGTGTATCACAAAAGTGAGTACACCCCTCACATTTCTGCAGATATTTAAGTATATCTTTTCATGGGACAACACTGACAAAAATGACACTTTGACACAATGAAAAGTAGTCTGTGTGCAGCTTATATAACAGTGTAAATTTATTCTTCCCTCAGAATAACTTAATATACAGCCATAAATGTCTAAACCAGCTGCAACAAAAGTGAGTACACCCCTAAGAGACTACACCCGTAAATGACCAAATTGAGCACTGCTTGTCATTTCCCCTCCAAAACGTCATGTGACTCCTTAGTGTTACTAGGTCTCAGGTGTGCATAGGGAGCAGGTGTGTTCAACTTTGTTAGTGGGACTTTGTCAGTGATATTTTTCTAGTCTTTGTGTCAGGCTAAATTAACAGCCTGCTGCCTGTATAGCCATACTTAATGGACAAATGTGACAGTGGTACATATCTTTGACCAAAAGGCAAATATTTCCCCAAACGATCTAGTATCCAAGTTCAAGAGGATTTTTTTTTCAGTCTGAGTACAGATCAGCTCATTTTACATACAAACTATAATTATTTGAGTCTGAATTTTGGTTTAAATATTACTGCAAGGAACAAAAATGCCAGACAGACTGAACAGAAGGAAAATCAGTCTGCTGATGATTGATGTGGATTAATAAATAATAATAAAAAAGTGTAATTTTCATAGTTCTGTATGATTTTCATTCATATGGTCGAAGTATATGAGAAAATATGTACGTCTGATGACTAATTAAAAGGCTAATTTCAATACATTGTTTTAAAAGTCCTCATATGATTATAAACGAACTATTATCGAGACAGAAGCTGGTAATCAGACTTTCTTACCACTCTGTTGTAACGACTCATTTGGATTCAGCCACAGGAGAAAAAAAAAACAAAGAAGGTGAAAGAGTGTCATCGTAAAAATCCTGGAATTTCTGTGTTTAGGAATTACTGCCTAACAACTTATTTACTCCTACATTTATATCAAATTAATTCTTTTACGACATGAATATATAAACACAGAGAGTCGGCACTTCCCCCTTTCACCTCCTGTCATTCATTTACATGTTTGTTACATGTTCAGGCAGCACATGACACTTCCAGTTAAGATAAAGCTTATTTGTTCTTGGAAACAGAAATATTTCCTCATAGTTTCATCAAGTTTGATTCAAAACTGTTTGAGTTATATTGCTAACAGACAGACAGTCAGACAAATGGAAGAACAGAATCCTATTTCGAAGGAACGCTGGTTTCAGCCTATTTTTCATATTTTCGCTTAATGCAGAGCTTTGTGCCTCAGTCTTTTCAGAAAGTTCTGGTGCTCTTTTCACATAGGTCAGCAAGTTTGCAACGTCACCTTCTTTTGCTGCTTCTTGCTTTTATGTTTCATCACTTCCTCTGGCGCACACTTTTAGGTCTAGAGTGTGGCATTCTACAAAGCAGCACGAAGTCCTTGTAATCAACGTCACTGAACCTGAAGCAGTCTGGGGGGTTGTCTTGTAGCAAGTTTTCTGTGATGATGAAGAAAGAGCCCTTGCTTTTAAACAGAAAAATTTTGCTGGCGTCTACATATATTAGGCACATTGTTTTACAAGCCTCGTAAGCATATTTTTTTGTTCATTTCTCTAGAATCTCTTTTGTCAGCATATTTTAGGTACAGTGTTCTAGAAGCCTCATTATTGGCATGTCTTAGAATTTTGACAGATGACGTCAGAAGAGACGTGATTGACGACATCGTGCGAGGTCATGTAATAGAGAATGTTATCATGTGGTTGTTTACAAAATTTCATTGCAATAAATGAAAAAGTCACTGAGATACAATTTTTAATTTTTTTTTAAAAAAAAATCAAAATTAATGTTATGATGTCATAGCTGTCATGGGCCGCATGCCCAGTGTTTTGTGTTTAGTTCTTTTAGTGTCTGTTTTGTCCCTCTGTGCCACCGTCCCTTGTCTTATGTGTTCTGTATTTGGCTGTATTCCTGTGTTGTGTCAAGTCTACGTTTGTATCATATTTGGTCTTTTCCTGTTTTATTTTGACAGTTTCCCTGTGTGTTCTGGGTTTTGCTTTACTTCCATTAGTCTTGTTAGTAATACTCTGTTCCTGTGTTCTGCCCCAGCTGTTTCCAATTTCCTTATCACTCTCCTGTGTATTGTCTCAGTTTTCCCCTTGTCCTTTGTTGGATCCTTGTTGTCACTGTGTCCTGTTAATGTGTTCTTTTTGCTTCTAGTTATCTCTCCCAGTTTAGGTTTACTTTAGCTTATTTATTTGCCTTGGTTTATTTATTTTTTTCAGTCTCAGTAAAAGCTCACCCTTTTGTCATTTATGACTGCCTGCTCCTGAGTCCTGCTTTGGGGTCCCACGCACCGTGACAGTAGCTGAATATCTATACATACAGTAAGGAACTGTACAGGACCTAGGAGAGACAGAATTTGATGAGGATTTTAAAACTGTCAAGTTATATTGAAAAAATGAATTGACTAATTAGGTCAAACGAAATGTCATATCCATCCATCAAATTTCATTGCAAGTCATGAAAAAAAAATCAGTGAAATATGAATTTTTAAAAGTGCACCAATGATGAAAGAGATTTAAAATTTTTTTTGGTGACCTTGACCTTTTACCTCAAAAATGTAATCATATGTTCTTGGTTCACTGAAGAATATTTCCTCAACGTTCCATCAATTTTGGTTAAAAACCTTTTATCTTGCAAACAAACATGGGTGAAAACATAATTTTTTTCATGCAACCTTTATTAAATCAGAAAATGTCCAGGATAAGTCTAGTAAGGCACATTTTATTCTGTATTTATGACACAAGATTTATGCCAGATGGATTTCACTCAGAAAATATGTAGAGGCAGAAAATATACTCAGTCAGCAGATATGCTTTTATTAAAATGACCACAAACAGCACTAATGCTTGACTGGTCTAATTCTTCACTCTGGTTAATCACTGACACATTGGTGTACTCATCTCTATCAAATCTAGCACAGAAAAGCCCTTACTGACAAGTTGGTAACTGCATCACACCATCTACACACGTCTGACGCATTCTCAAAGTGCCGACAGGACGTCCTCTGGTACACACAAACTCAATCACATCATTATGTGATGAATACACCTTAACATCCCTCGAAAATCTGAATCGAATATTGTTTCTGTTCAGCTCCTCTATATTCACAGTGCAGGGTTCTGTAAGACATAAGAGATAAACGGTCTGTTAATGTTAGTAAAACACAGGAATGTACAGATTATGTTTAGTGAAGGACTCTGCGGCTGGGATTTGAAACATTTTTTTTCTCCTGCCTAATTATAAATGCCATGAGGCAAAAAGTTACTCTTCCGAGTTAATTGTGTTTACTGCTAATTTTACTTACACATGCTATCTCTAGATTTGTCATGGTCCGGGGTTTGTGGACCCTGTGTGTTTTTGTTTTGACTTTAATTCGTCTGTTCTGGGGGTTTTCTTTTGTTGTAGGGTTTTAGTTTGTTTCTAGTTCCTTGTGTTTTCTTGTGTCAAGTCTGCGTCTGTTCCCTGAGTCCCTTCCTGTTTTATTTTGACAGTCTCGTGTTCCCTGTGCTTTGTGTTTAGTTTTACTTCCCTTGTGTCATTTGGTTCATTTGGTTCACCTGTCATCCCCTGGTGTTTTCACTTGCCCTTATCCCCTTGTGTGTATTTAAGCCCTCAGTTTTCCTTTGTTCCTTGTTCGGGTCCTCGTCTTTTACTTCTATGTTGACGGCAGCTGTGTGTTTTGTTTCAAGGTTTCAAGTTTGAAGTTTGTTTGTGTAGCTGGCCCTGACCTGCCTATTTTTTTGTGTTAAAGTTTATTTTCAATGAACCTAAGTAGATGTTCATTCTCGTCCTGCGTCCTGCTCTGGGGTCCTCCCTGCCTTGCTAGCACCAGCCGTGACAAGATTTCTTTTTCTTCTTTTTAGGGCTAGGTAATTTGTTACATAAACCATCATTTTACTTCAGGAATCTGGATGTGTGGGTTGATTTCAAGGAATCAATTGTGATTTGATTTCATAACTCGCTGTTAATTTCCTTTATTAGCTGCCAGTTTTGAATGAGGTGTGTCCCAAAGGTCTTAACTCAGTCTATTGGCCGAGTCAGTTCTCACATTTGAACTGCAAACAGGATGTGAAATAGTTAAGTCGGGCTTGTTGAACTTCGAAATGCACCTAAATGAAAAACATGCTTTCTCACAGTGAGGTAAAAAAAGTTCTCCACATCTTCACCAAATCTGACAACTGCAGCTCATTACTCAAGAATCAGCATCTGGGATTTTAACAGGGTTTTTGTGGCAGATAAATTCCAGCATCCCTCCACTGGCTGTTTGTATATTTCAGAAGTGATTTGAAAACTTTATTGTTCACTAAAGACACAGTCTGACCTTCTGAAACACTGGAGACCCTTTAACTCCTCCTAGGCGGGTATGCAGCCACAGATTCTCTGGTAGGTCTTTACCTATCCTCCCAAAGTCCAGATTAAGAACACATGAGAGCAGAGCCCTGCACTACAAAGTGAGTTAAAGAATTTTCATTGTTTAATATGGCTTTAAGTCAACAAAACAATAAAATAAAACAAAAGCAAGGAATAAAAATGCTCCCAAGAATTTCTTAGTGATGCTCGTCATGGAAAGACACGTAGGACGGTATTCCAGACGGTACCTATTATCCACACTGAGGGTAAAAGAATGTTCCAGAAATGCTGATTTTGTACACTTGTTTTCTTATGTCAAACGTAGCATGCTCCAGCATGGTTCTGGTACACAGCATATGTTACTACAGTGCCATGGGAAGAAAATCCAGGCTTAAGTTTCTTTTTAAGTCCTAAATTATGCTTCACAGTAAAGGCTTCTGGCCTTTGCTAACAGGAATGACAAATGATCAAATAGGTCCATATGTTTTTTGACTTTATAAATTTTTTTTTTTTACATTTTTGCTGCATACACCACAACAATCAAGACTGAAATGCAACCTTCCAGCACTAATTCGAGAGGTTTCAAAAAAGTACTGCATTAACTGTTTGTGAATAACAGGCATTTTTATGTGTGGTTCCCCATCTTGAGAGGCTCACAAATAATTGGATAGACTAACATATTTTAATTAACATTTGCAGACAATGACTTTATGAAGTCTAGAACTCATTCCCTCCCTTGAAATGCTCTCCCAGGCCTTCACTGCAGCAGTGAGCAGCTGCTGCTTTTTGTGGGTCTCTGCCATCCTTTTTTCTTCTGCTTATCTGGAGGTCGTGTAGGTAGCAGCCTAAGCAGAGAAACCCAGACCTCCCTCTCCACTTCCTCCAGCTTATACAGGGGAACACTGAGGTGTTCCCAGACCAGCTCAAAGAAATAATTTCTCCAGCGTGTCCTGGGCCTGCTCTGGAGCCTCCTCTCAGTAGGACATGCCCAGAACACCTCACCCCAGAGGCACCACTTGTCCCCTTCTTGACTCAATGTTTTGGCACATCTCTATTTACTTGTCCATTTTTTGGTGTTGAATTTATTATAGGTTATTTTGTTGTAGCTGTGCTTAAGATAATAACAGATAATGTTTAAAATTGATCAAACTTCTGCAGTACACCAAATTCTAAAATGAAAACCACAGTTATTTTTAACTGGAACTTACGATGGCATCTAATGTCTCCAGTCCATTCACCATCAATACAGGTTTTGAATGGTTCCCCCTCCATGACGTAGTATGCCTGACAGACATATTCAACCTTGTCATTATGTCTGTACTGGCTCCAAATAGTTCTTGTATGGCCTCCATCGGAAAGAGGTGGTGGTTTTCCACAACCCTGGGGAACTACAAACATGTGAGTAACAGAGAAAAAAAATAAGTGTAGGCATTATTCTGTACAATAATCACATTTTACATCTACTGTCACACATCATTTTACATTTCAGGTGAAATATTGATCGTGTAAGCTTGGTCTTTCACATCACGCAGACTGATTTGGCATCAATGGCGTGGAATACAAACAAGGTTCATACACCCTAATTAGCATGATTCCTAGAAATACATTTTTAGATTATCCTCAGCTGTGCATGTGACGGATGTTTTGCAAACTACAAATTCTGAATTCAAACAGTCTGTCATCAGTTGTAGCAGTCCTATTGATATTTGCCCTCCTGCTATGCTCAGAGAGTGGTCATGATAACACTGCATGATTCATTCACTGTAATTATGAAAAACTATGTTGTCCAGATCTCAAGCTCATGGTTGAATGCTGTACTATTCCCTCCTTGCTAAACATTGTTAAGGGTAAGTGATGTGAAAAAGTTTCTGCAATTATGTGCTTTATCCATCAATTCATCTACTGCCATCACCCACCTCTGACCCAGTCAGAATCTTATTATTATTATGAAAAACAATGAATAATAATTTGTTTATTTCAAACTGTGTCTGTGAAATAAAAGCTGCTTTGAGGTTGTTGTCTTTGGTGCCCGTGTGCTTGTCAGGTGCTGACACTTCCACCATAGCATGTTGTAGTCCCCTTCTCTACTATCCTCTGTCACTCATGTTGGCAGGTGATGAAATGTGTGATGTTGAGGGACTGTTGGTAGCAACGATTGAGGGCCACTTAAAAAAAAACCTTGCATTTTAAATGAATCACAGTGAATGGATGTGGTTGGTCTTATTCTTTCACACTGGTCTCTGTTCATTGATGTGCCATCCTGAACTCACATGATACACCATGATATTGATGTGGCCCCTCCTCTGGCTGCTTGTTTATTTTAGAACTGATCTGAAAACTTTATATTTATTAAAGCAATGCACAGGGTGGCCCTCTGAAACACTGCAGACCCGCTGACTACTTATAGAACACTATGCAGTCAGATCTTTTTGGTAGGCCTTTACTTACACTTTGAAACTACAGATTAATAACAAATGAGAGCACTTCTCTCTACTTCAAAGCATGTTCAACAAGTTCTGTTTTAATGTCTAATGACTGTGATTGTGTGTAACAGCTCTGTTTAATCTACAGAACGCAAAATCCAAAAACTGAAGCCAACATTAATTTTACACCTGCAGAATCCCAAATGAAAAATATAAACAGAACTGTAACTTACGGCGGCATCTCGTCTCTCCAATCCATTCGCCATTGATGCAGGTTTTGAATGGCTCACCCTCCATGATGTAGCCACTGTGACAGACATGTTCAACCTTTTCATTATGTCTGTATTGTGATTTTTCTCTGCCCTTGGCCTGTCCATGTAAAAGACATGGTGACTTCCCACAACCCCTGGCCACTACAAAAATATGGGCAACAACAGGGAAAAAGAAGAAAAGAAAAACATTTTAGGCATGATTTTGTCACAATGATCACATGTTCAGTCTACTCTACTGTCATGCTCTATTTTGCATTTCAGGTGAAATATTTGTCATATACATTATGCCAGATCTCCACACTCTCTCTCTTGTCTATCCAAAGGATATTGTTGCAGAAGTCTTGTGGTTTGTTCAAATGAAACTTTGCAAATCATATTCCTGAAATCAGTCTTCTCAGCTTTCTATTGTTTACACCAAGGATCCTCAAATCCAGGCCTCGAGCGCTGGTGTCCTGCAGGTTTTAGATGCGTCCCTGATCCCACACACCTGAATCAAATGGCTGAATTACCTCCTCAGTATGCACAGTTCTCCAGAGTCCTGCTAATGACTTCTATATTTGACTCAGCTATGTGTAAGCAGAGACACATCTAAAACCTGCAGGCCACCGGACCACGAGACCTGGAGTTGAGGATCCCTGGTTTACACCCAAATTCACACCCTTCACACTACTAGAGTCTTGTAATGTGGGAATTTCCATCCATCCATCCATCCATCCATCCATCCATCCATCCATCTTCTTCCGGTTATTCTTTTGTTTCCCATTATTTCTGTCTACTGTTGTTGGACTGATAAGCTCTGACCACAGTTTTTTTAATCAGCTGATATAATTTCAAATTGAGAGTTTTAAACAAAAACCTCTGCTGATCTTGTGGCGCTCCAGTTTCAGGGTGTTGAAATGTGATTTTTGCCTCAAAAAACTAAGCTTTCAAATTCCCTTGTTAATTTGGGATTTAATTGGGACTAAGTTGCCTTTTACAGTGTATCACAAAAGTGAGTACACCCCTCACATTTCTGCAGATATTTAAGTATATCTTTTCATGGGACAACACTGACAAAATGACACTTTGACACAATGAAAAGTAGTCTGTGTGCAGCTTATATAACGGTGTAAATTTATTCTTTCGTCAAAATAACTCAATATACAGCCATTAATGTCTAATCCAGTGACAACAAAAGTGAGTACACCCCTTAGTGAAGGTTCCTGAACTGGCAATATTTTGTGTGGCCACCATTATTTTCCAGAACTGCAGTAACTCTCCTGGGTATGGCGTTTACCAGATCTTCACAGGCTGCCATTAGAATGCTTTTCCACTCCTCCATGATGACATCACGGAGCTGGCGGATATTTGAGACTTTGCACTCCTCCACCTTCCGCTTGAGAATGCCCCAAAGATGTTCTATTGGGTTTAGGTCTGGAGACATGCTTGGCCAGTCCATCACCTTTACCCTCAGCCTCTTCAATAAAGCAGTGGTTGTCTTAGAGGTGTGTTTGGGGTCATTATCATGCTGGAACACTGCCCTGTGACCCAGTTTCTGGAGGGAGGGGATCATGCTCTGTTTCATTATTTCACAGTACATATTGGAATTCATGTGTCCCTCAATGAAATGTAATGAAATGTAACAGCCTCAGACCATGGCATTCCCACCACCATACTTGACTGTACACATGACACACTTATCTTTGTACTCCTCACCTGATCGCCGCCACACATGTGTATCCTGTTAAAATGCACCATTTGCTGGCATTCACCCTTAGGAGCAGGGTATTGTGGGTAATCCTCAGAGCTGAGAGGATCACCGATGAGAAGGAGCGCTTGTTTTGCTCAACAGAGACACTTTACCTCTGTGCTCATTCTGTGAAAATGCAGATGGAGAATTAAAGACAACTGATGCCACAGCTTGAGCAGCTCTGTGTGATTTCTCCCCACATCAGGAGAGGACACCAGACACATTAGTGCCATGACTCGTCCTCGACGACATTGGACCGGGCTGGTGTCTTCTCATCACAGCATTGTTTGGAGCATCTGTTCTCTTGTGTGTTGACTGTTGGGTGTACCTTGATTTAGGCTTGATATTATCATATTGCATTAAGCCCATTGTAGTTATTTTGATATACTGCTAGATATGGATCTTAGTGATTGTGTTGATACCTTTAATGTGACTCCCCTTGATATTGGTAGGGGTAGAGGGCTCACGACTGTTCCTTTTTCACTGGGTGGCCATCGGGTGGGAAATAGGACAACAGATAGTCCCTGTGGGCTTTCGTTTGATTCACAGCCATCAGGGGGCGCTACTGCTCCAGTTGCAAACCCTCCAATTACTGATGTAGGCCTAGTTGACCAAATGAGTTCTATTGAACAGCAGATTGGACAACAGCTGGCTGATAGCATTATGTCACATCTCAGTATGCCTCACACCTCAAATCCAGCAACCGCTGAGTATGCATGTCCTGGTGGGGCACACGAAACAAAAGACTTCCTATCCAGTCAAGCTTTAGATCTTTTCAAGGTGCAACTAGTAGCTCAGAGACAGATCAAAGACCCACCTATGTTTCGAGGTGCGGGTTCAGACTCATTGACTGTTGATGAATGGGAGGAAGCCATGCAGAGTTACATAAGCAAGAGTGGCATTCTCCCAGAAAATCAAGCAGAGGAGATTATGATGCACCTGAGAGGCAGAGTGAAGGATGTTGTAAAATTTAGTGTAAGAAATGGTGGTCTTGATGTCCAGCGTAACCCACAAGCCATCTATGGCCTCTTACGCAAACATTTTAGCTCCACTCACTGCTCATTGGTGCCCCTGGCTGATTTTTATTCAACCCTGCCAAATGAAGGAGAAGATCCATATGAGTATTGGCTGAGGCTAAACAGAGCCACTGATGTTGTTGGTAACTGTCTGAAAGAGCAGGGGAAATCTTTTGACAGTGCTGGTGTTGAATTTGCATGTATGTTCATCAGACACTGCCCCTGCAGGGACTTGGCTCTTGTCTTTAAAACCAAGACATGTGTTAAGTGGTCTGCTCATTAATTTCAAAAGGTGCTGGATGAGTATCACCTTGAAAAAGGGCTCAAGCGTTCTCCAGATAAGAGCAATAGTATCCATGTACATAAGGCTGAGGTTAGTGCTACTGCTACTTTTTGTCCAGTTGACCATGAGCAGAGACAGGTTGTGAATCAAGAGGGCTCCGCTACTGAGCGGTTGATCAGCATGCTTGAGAAAGTGTTGCTTCAGGGCCCTGGCTATGCTCATGCTAACGTAGGGCGTCAAAGTGCCAAACTGCCAAAAATACCAGGCTTGAAGGACACACCATGCTCTGTATGCAGAGACAGCTCCCACTCTACACTGACTCATTGCTGAGAAAACAGATTGTGCTTCCTGTGCCACTTACCTGGCCATTCAAGGCGCAACTGCCCTAAAGGATGGTGTCCTCCCTCCAATGGACAGCAGGGAAACTGAATGATCTGTGTGGAGGGGAGGACAGCGCAGATCAAATTACTAGACCTTCCACCTCTGGCTTGACAGATGTTGATGATTACGAGAATTTGTTGTGCACTTACAGTGGCATGGTGCCACCACAGAAAACGCTGATTGGACAGAGCCTACATCGACTCTCAAAGACTGATGCCTTGTTCTACTCTGATGTGACTACTGATGGTGGACATGTTCTTAAGGCATTGGTGGACAGTGGATCTATGGCATGCACCATAAATGAGGTGGCTGAAAGAAAACTCTCACAGTCAATCCATGATGTTGAAAGGAAATCAGCTGAGGATTTTGTCATCATAGGTTGTGGGGGCCACCTTGTCACACCTTCTGCAATGTATGACCTCACTGTATCAGTGTATGGTTTTAAGGTGATAATTCCTGTTTTGGTTGTCCCGGGCCAGACTGATGACATGATCCTGGGCAGCAATGCTATAAAGTGGCTTATTTCACAGATAAAAGTGACTCTTGGTGCCCAGAATAGCCCATCCACAGTGGGTGGCGTTCAGAGTGACACTTTACACCACTTAGCAACCCTGCTGTCTTACTCAGATAACTGTGATATCCATGCACTGCCTCCCAGCTTTGGCACTGCAGAACTGAAGAGACGCATCACCCTGCAGCCCATGTCTGAACATTTATTGTGGGCTAAGCTGCCTGCACCTGATGCTTCAGTGGTAGGCAGTGGAGTACTGTCATCATTGAGCCCACCCAGTCTCAGTCCAGACCTACTCAGATTCTGGTGGGTAGAGTTGTAACTTCCTTGTGGGGGGATGGTTGGGTCTCTGTTAAAGTAGTCAATCCCTCTGAGAAGCCCCATACTCTAAGAAGAAATGCAAAGATTGCTGATGTGTCCCCCTGTCTTTCTGTAAAGGACTTACCTGAAACTGTCTGTGTTTAATCAATTGCGCAGTACACACAAGACTCACCGACCACTCTGAGATCAGAGGCAGAAATGTCACAGATCTTGTGTGATTTGGGCCTACAGGACCTGGACCTTTTGTCTTGTGAGGTTTCCCTGGAATGGAAGGATAAACTGCTACGGATCATTGAACAGTAGGAATCCATCTTTTCCCGGCACAAAATGGATTGTGGTGAGGCAGTAGACTTTGTGCACAGAATTCGCCTTGTAGATGACAAACCCTTCAGACTGCCATACAGACGGGTACCACCATGCTATTATGAGAAACTTTGCACTGCCCTGAATGAGATGGAGGAGTCAGGGATAATTCGTAAGTCACAGAGTGAATTCTCATCTCCCCTTGTCTTGGTTGGTAAGCCGAATGGTGACTTGCGTGTATGCAATGACTCCAGATGGCTGAATGCAAGGACAGTTAAAGATGAACACCCATTGCCTCATCAGTCAGATACGCTTGCTGCACTTGGTGGAAATGTTTTCTTTTCCACAATGGACCTCACATCGGGGTTCTACAATGTCAGACTCCACGAGGATGATAAAAAATATACTGCGTTCACTTCCCCATTTGGCCTTCATGAGTATAACAGGATGCCCCAAGGCCTGACAAATAGTCCTGCCACCTTTATGTGAATGATGATGTCCATATTTGGTGATGAGAACTTCACAAGCCTGTTATGCTACCTGGATGACCTTATGGTCTATGCCCCATCTGGACAGGTGGCACTTGATCGTCTACAGATGGTCTTCTCATGTCTTGCTGCCAACAACCTAAAGCTCTCACCTAAGAAATGTTACTTTCTTTGGCGGTCTGTGAAGTTCCTGGGACACATCATATGTGGTGATGGTGTACAAATGGACCCAAGTAAGGTAGAGGCTATAGATAATGTGCAGGAAACTGATTTGATGGAGTCTGACAGTGTGACACCGTGTGCTAGAAAAATCAGATCCTTCTTAGGAATGGTTCTCTATTACCATCACTTTATTGAACGGTGCTCTGCAAAAGCTAAACACGCTGTTTGATCTTGTGGCTGAACCAGCTGCTCTACATAAGAGAGGAAGAGGCCATAAGCCCAAATTTAAAAGAGGTCAAGTGAAACTGTCTCCAGCTGACTGGACTGATGAGTGCAGGGAAGCATTCAGGGCTTTAAAACACGAACTTGTGCATAGTGTCACATCAGCCCATCCAGATTTTGATGCACCATTCATCCTTGCAGTCAATGCCTCTTTTGATGGCCTTTCTCAGTTGCCACCAGATGGAAAGATTGCCAGACCAGTGGCTTTTGCCAGCAAGAAGCTCTCACGCGCTCAGTTAAATTACCCAGCGCATCGGTTGGAGTTTCTTGCTCTTAAATGGGCAAATCTGTGACAAGTTCAGCCATTGGTTGAAGGGCCACCATTTCACGGTTTTGACAGATAATAACCCATTGACATATATCTTGACTAAGCCTAGGTTAGATGCATGTGAACAACAATGGGTTTCAAGGCTTGCGGCATATAGTTTTGAGCTAAAGTATGTCCCTGGCACGAAAAATGTCGTTGCTGATGCACTGAGTAGGGAGCCATTTGTCCAGTCATGCATGGGCCATCGGCTGGTCACCGAGCCTTATGCTGCTTTGTTGAACCAGGTGGATGGTCTGGCGGACAGAAACGTGCACGACGCATTTCGGTGTGCCGCCAACTGCCAGTTGGTTGTAGGTCAACCCGAGGGGGAAGCTGCTGCCACCCTGCCTCTCCCTCAAGGTTCTCTCTCTTCACAGGATGTTTCTGCTGTGTTGGCTGCACATGACTCTGGCAGTATCAGCTGCATGGGAGGGGTTGGCCCTAATATGCCACAGCTTGTGAGTGTTGCTCAGCCTGCTTCCATGCCAAAGAGTGAACTTGTTGACCTGCAAGTACAAGATAAGGTTTTGAGCAGGGTTTTCTTTTATGTCCGGCGACACAGAAGGCCCACCAGACGTGAACGCACTGATGAATCTCACAGTGTAGTGGAATTGCTGAGACATTGGCCCAGATTTTTGATTAAGGATGGACTGTTGTATAAGGTGAAAAAGGACAGGCACCTGAACACATGGATTTACCAGTTTGTTGTCCCAGACTCCCTGAAGGCTCCAGTTCTCCAGGGCCTTAATGATTCTGCAGGCCATCAGGGGCAAGCTCGCACTCTGTCCCTTGCCATGCAAAGATTCTTTTGGATAGGAATGGAGCAGGATGTCATCAATCATGTGAAGAACTGCTTTCATTGTGTGGTTGGAAAGACCCCAGAGCCAAATGACTGTGCACCTCTAGAGAACATTTGTACCACTGAATCAATGGAGCTAGTCTGCATTGACTTTTGGACTTATGCTGAATTCCCAGACTGACATACATGGTGCGTTGAATGTGTTGGCTTGTCACAGACCACTTCTCCAAATTAGCGCATGGACATTTCAGGCATGTAAGAAGTCAGTCTGCAAGGCAGGTCGCCTGTGGAATGACTTTTTTTGTATTTATGGAGTTTTACCAGATGACACTAGGGAACCATTCTATCACAGTACCGCCACACTCCAAAGCCAGGTGGCCAGAGATGCTTCAGATGCTGACATTCTGCTACAATTGCACTGGATCATGAGACAACAGGTTTTGCTCCATGTTTCCTCATGTTTGGAAGAATTCCTTGTCTACCTGTTATGTTGTTTTGACCATGTTCTTCCTACTACTCCTGTTGTCGACCATCGTGAGTTTGTCTCACATGAAGCTGCCCGCATTGCCAGGCAGAACAGCCGGGTGGAACAGGCCCATCAAGCAAAGAACTACAACCGCAAAGCTAAAGGATCACCACTCTGTGTTGGTGATAGAGTCTTGCTCCCTAATCGTGGCGAAAGAGGGAGCCATGAGTGTCCCAACCCCAGAGACTGAGGCAACTGTTGTTCCACATGCTGTGTGTGAACCATTGGTTGAACAGTTCCCCTCACTGGACCACACTGTTGAATGTGCTGAGCTCCAGAGTGCTCCCTTGAAGCCCTCAGCAGGGGGGGCTCATCAGGTTCTTCAGCCTGAGCACAAGACTGACACACAACTAGATGTACAGGCAGAGGATTGTGTAGTCTGTACTGTTGACATATTATACTGTTGACCAACAAGTATTTTCATGTTTAAACTGTGCAAATTGCTTAAAGAGTTCTAGTGATGCAAAGGTCAGGAGGTCAAAAGCTCTCAGAGGGATTATGTTCACCCGTCTGATATAATGGGAGATTAGCTGCACACTTGAAGGATAGCTTGCATATAATACATACAGTGCCTTGCGAAAGTGTTCGGCCCCCTTGAACTTTTCAACCTTTTGCCACATTTCAGGCTTCAAACATAAAGATATAAAATTTGAAATTTTTGTGAAGATTCAACAAGTGGGACACAATCGTGAAGTGGAATGAAATTTATTGGATGTGTCAAACTTTTTTAACAAATAAAAACTGAAAAGTGGGATGCACAATATTATTCGGTCCCGGGATTTGGGAAAGACGAGGTAAGATCAATTGAAAATCCTTTGAGGATCGACCCTGATCGAACACTGACAGAGCTCTGGCCAGAAACCAACTGAAAGGTAGGCAGAAACCTGTTACTATGAGTCGAATTCTGTCAGATTGGATGTTAAAATTAAGGCTCTGTTGGTGAATCAATCGTGTGTCTGAAATTTTGACATTTAAATGACACACTGTGAATAGGAAAGTGATAAAACACATTGTGTAGAGGTTCGTGTGCTACGCACTCTCTCAGTGCGCCACCAGGAAGCGGAAGTTCGGTGCAAGGCCGAATTCTTTCCTGGTGAGGAGACAGATACTGTTATGGAACAGCTGTGTCACGTAGGAGGTGCTGCGGACTCAAAAGCAGATGCAGAGGAATCGGTTTTAGTGCACAGTTTTATTTACATTGATGAAAGGTAGGCGGGCTTGGGAATGGAGGGGAAAAGGGACTCCGGTGATGGAAGAGGTGACTAGGGCTCCAGGGGAGATGAGGTGAGCAGGCCGTGAGGTGGGCTTTGGGGAAGACTTCCACTCGAACAGGGAGGAATCTGGACACAAAGCAAACACAGGTAAGTCACGACGGAGATAACAGGAGAGACTCACGGGATGAGGGCCGAAACTAACTGGTTCTCAGTCAACGATCCAGCGACGGGTGGAAGCCTGCTGCCCGCTTAAGTAGAGCTGGACAACAAGATGATCAGACACAGGTGAGAGCAGCTGATCGAGGAGGGAGGAGACACCAGCCAAAACCGCACCCACCAACATACAGCCACACACCTTTTACGTACAGACGGTTCTCAAGGAGCCTCTGGAGGACCTGACGTACATGCCTGTGGTGTTCCTGCAATGATTTGGCAAAGATCAGAATATCATCGAGGTAAACGAAAACAAAGTGGTTGATGAAGTCGCGGAGAACATCATTGACCAGAGCCTGAAACACTGCGGGGGCGTTTGTTAGGCCAAAGGGCATGACCAGGTATTTGAAATGGCCGAGGTGCGTATTGAAGGCTGTCTTCCATTCGTCTCCTTCACGTATTCTCACCAGGTGGTAGGCGTTACGGAGGTCGAGCTTGGAAAAGACTGTCGCCCCCTGCAGGAGTTCAAAGGCAGAGGTTAGTAAGTGCAGAGGGTATTTATTCTTAACGGTGATCTTATTTAGCCCACAGAAGTCAATGCACGGCCGGAGGGTTTTATCTTTCTTTCCAACAAAGAAAAACCCCGTGCCAAGGGGGATGAGGAGGGTCTAATGAGGCCGGCTGTTCGAGCGTCTGTGATGTACTTTTCCATGGCGTCCCGCTCCGGTTTAGACAGACTGTAGAGGCGACTGGAGGGCAGAGGGGCTCCCGGCAGCAAGTTGATAGCGCAGTCATACGGACGGTGTGGGGGCAGAGAGAGAGCTAAATCCTTACTGAACACTTTGGCCAGGTCATGATATTCAGAAGGGATAGCCGTTAGATCAGGTGACACGGATTCAGAAGCAGAGAGAGAGGGTTCTACAGCTGGGATGGCTGATGTCAGACACTGCTGATGGCACCTGGCACTCCACCCCGAGATGTTATGGTTGGCCCAATCAATGCTAGGATTATGTTTGTACAGCCAAGGGTAGCCGAGGATTATGGGAGTTTGAGGGGACTCAAAAAGATAAAGCGTTAGATGTTCAGAATGGTTGCCGGAGAGAGTGAGTGAAACCAACTGCGTTTTGTGAGTGATCACAGACAACTCGTCGCCATTGAGGGCGGAGACCCGGAGGGGTTCGGGGAGTTTGAGTAGCGGCAATTCCAGTGCTAGGGCTAGGTCTCGGTCTATTAAGTTCTGTTCCGCTCCGGAGTCGATTAACGCCTGAACGGAGTGGCTCAAGCGTGGTAGGTTAAGTTTGGCAGGGAGAATTAATCTAGGTGGGGAGGAACAGTCATTGAACAGGGGTAGGAAAAAAAAGACATCACTGCCAGGGACCATGACAAGCTGTGTGGCAGGCAGGATGACGGTTGGACGCCAATGCAGAACACGCCGGATAGAGGTAAGGGGGATACACAGATTTATTTGGATAAGCCAGGAACACAGAAAGAACTAAACAGGGTGCCAAGCAGGGTGACACACAACTATGGAGCACAGAACGGGGAACTACAGCGGGGAACACGGAAGGGCACAATGAAGATGACGCGACAAGGAACGGAAGAAAACGGAGGGCTTAAGAACACATGAGGGCAATCGGGGCAAGAGAAAACAGCTGGACACAACAGGTGAAGCAAATAAGGCAAACAACAGGGGGAAGCAAAGTCAAACACGAGACATGGGGAACACAGGACTATCAAAATAAAACAGGAAGGGACAGGACCAGGAACACGCAGAACATCAGGGACCAGAGAAACAAGGAAACCAAACTGAAAACACTGGGCCACAGGCCCAGGACCATGACAGATACCCTAATTTGGATTAATACACGTTCTGTTAACGTGCCACTTGGAAGTGGAAGCTCTGTGTAAAGGCAGTAATTCTTTCTGAGTGAGGGGTTGATGGCTCTGATTTATGGTTTATGGTTAAAGGAAAAAATAGGAAGTTGCCTGGGCGTGGTGTGCCCGAACTGGCCACTGACGAGAGGTCAGTCTGAGGAGCCGGGCTCCCTCAGCACTGGGTTTGGAACCCGGGGATTGTTAGGCACCCCCGAAGGACAAGAATTGATGGACACTGCCTGGGCGTAGTGGGCCATACGTCACGTCCAAATAAACATGGAGTTTGGAACTCCAGGAGTGTATTTAAGAAACTGTTTGGGCCTAGTCTGCCATAGTCACGTCTGAACTAGACGGGCTCTGTGGAGCCAGGACTCTCACCACTGAGTTTGGAACTCAGAAATTGCACTTTAAACTAAATAAGTAAATGTATGTCAAATGGGAGGTGTGTGAAAATAAAATGTGTGAAAATTAAATGAATGACTGTACCTTAACTGCGGAGATTGCGTCTCAGAGATCAACATCTTAAAGCAAGCACTCACTGCATAGATGCTCAAAAAGAGGAAGTTACTCTCTGAACAGCTCCTGCACACTGACGCTCAAAAGCGGAAGCAGCTGTGATTAGGCCCCAAGGGGCGGAAACACACACACACACACACACACACTCGTACGTTAAGGAGTGGTTAAGGAGACGAAAGGGGACCGATCCTGAAGAACTCACCCGTACACACAACCACACACACACAAACATTTACACTTAAACCTGTTTATTCTACGTAAGAGGACTAAACAAGGATAGGGACGCATCATTCAATAAGGGAAAAGGGAAATGATAACACATAATAAATAAATATATAATAAAATATATAATATAGATATAACTGTATAATAGATAATAGATGATAATAAAACATTTTAATTCATTTTTGAAACTCATTAGTTGATAAAGGACGACTTAAAATTTCAGGATTAATTAAGAAGATAGGACAGCTTTCCAGATTTACCAGTGGATAAATTACTGGGACATTAAAGGTTAAAAACTTAATCAATGATTCATAGCAATTATCAAATCTAATTAAATTAAAATAAAAAACTAATATATACATAAACAAAAAAACAAAAAAAAGGAAGAAAAGTGGCAACTACGCAAAATAAGGTAATTATAAAAAAAAGAAAATAAGAATCAATAAACACAATTACAATACATACAAAGTAGAATCGAGAGAATCTCGACACAAACTCCAACCATGGAGCAGAATTGGAAAACACTTACGCAACAAATAGATGAATTGGTCAGATACATGATTGCGAAACAAGGAGAAAAAAGGAAGCGCCTTGCAGAAAAGAAGACTCGAGAGTGGGCGAAACGAGTCATGAGTGGTCAAGGAACCACACTGGAGGAAAAAAGACTCCTAAAAGACATATTGAAGGGAGCGACTGAACAAAAAGGGAGAGAAAGGGAGGAAGCTGAAACAAAACGGAAGGAAGTGAAAGCCCTGGTGGCACGAAGAAAGTTAAAAAAGCGAGATCAGTTGGAGGATGAATGGAGAGAGCTATTGGATTTGTGGATGTGTTGCAGTGGCTTGGATCATGTGATGAAAAAAAGGAACATTGGAGGTAGGTGCTGATCCACCCCCTTATGAGGCGGCATTAGGTAAGGTTCCCACAGCCCCTCCAATAGACCAAGAAGGGAAAATTCCAGAGAAGGAAGGACTGGGAGGTGAAAAGACTGAGCAGCCAACCCACCACCAGACAGGACAGGAAGGACACAGGCCAACCCGCATACCCGCCATATACCCGGTTCTAAGCATCTCTGGAGGGAATGTACAGATTGAAGGGCTGTGTAAACCTCCCACGTTGAATGCGACGACATTTTTGTTGGGATAGAAGGGGTGGCAGCAGTTGCACTCCTAACCGCAGTCCAAATGTCCTGGTACCAAATAGCCGAAACTGCGGCCCCACACGTCTCGCTAGCACTGGGCACACACTCAAATACCAGCTCTGTCGTACTCTCCCACATCAGATGTCTATCGCATTCGGTCACTGTCCACAAATCAGGCGGTTCTTGACCACATAACACTATACAGAGAGCATGGCAGAGAACAAAGTGACCATGAAGGAGCCACAGCAATGATGGCCTCCCTACCCGAAACCCTGTGGTCTCAGGGACCTACAGATGTTGGCCGGTGCACCTGGGTGCCCCCAATCACGTTCCAGACCACAGGGGAGGGTCCTATTTCGAAGCCACAATACCGGTGCAAACCGGAAGCAGAGGCTGGGATTACAGACACAATCGCAGGACTCCTGGAGGCGGGGGTCCTAGAAACCTCAACATCAGCCTGGAACACCCCGATTCTCCCAGTGGAGAAACCAGGCACAGGTAAATATAGGATGGCACATGATTTGAGGGCAATTAATAAAATTGTCACGACCCCAACACTTCCGGTACCCAACCCATATACCGCCTTGACCTCATTGCTCCCCTCACAGAGGTGGTTCACATGCATTGACCTGGCTAACGCATTTTTCTGTCTGCCATTAGGCGAAGAGTGTCGTGACATGTTCTCTTTTACATTCCAAGGTGTACAACTTCGGTACACCTGTGTCCCCCAAGGCTTCATTCTGTCACCTGGACTTTTCAATCATGTCTTGAAGGACGCCTTGGCAGGCTGTCCTCTACCGAGTGGAACCACAGTGATTCAATATGTGGATGACCTGCTCATTGCATCAGAAACAGCCGAAAGCTGTCTTGAAGCCACAAGGACTGTACTGTGGCGCCTAAACACAAAGGGATTTAAGGTGAGTAAGGCCAAATTACAGATTGCTCATTCCCAAGTGACCTTTTTGGGCAGAATTGTTACCCGAAAGGGGGCAGAAATGTCCCCTACACACAGGCAGGCCATCCTGGATCACCCTAAACCAGCCACAGTTAAGCAGATGCTATCCTTTTTAGGCCTAGCAGGCTTTAGCCGGGGCTACGTGCCCAACTTTTTCAATCTGACCGATCCTCTTCGAGCTTTGGTCAAGTAACAAGGGATGAGAAACTTGACCGCTCCATTGAAATGGACCACAGAGGCGGACAGATCTTTCATTTCCCTAAAACAGGAACTAGCTGGTGCGGCTGCACTCACTAGACCTGACTACATCCTAACCTTTAATTTGGATGTTTCTGTCCAGAACGCCATTGTGAACGGCGTCCTCTATCAGAAACAGACGGGGAAGAGGTGTATTTTGATGTATCTGAGCGTAATGCTTGATGCAATGGAGAAAAGACACCCAAAATGCACTCAGCATGCAGCTGGAGTGGCAAAATTGATCCAGAAAACTGCTCATGTAGTAATGGGTCACCAATTAATAAGCATGACAAACCATAGTGTGGTGGCATACGTGAACTTGCAAGCATTCACGATAATGCCACTCAGACAGGGAAGAGTGAGTAAAATTTTTGAGGCCCCCAACCTGGTGTTTACACATCAGGGAATCAACATGGCCGACCAGGTCAGTGAGGGAGAACCTCACAGCTGTGAGGAGAAAGTGCTGTTAGACTTAAAAGTGAGACAGGACCTGGAAAGCAATCCAATGTAAGGGGCTGAAAATTGGTTTACAGACGGTTGCTGTTTTAAAGACCAAAAAGGAAATCTTAGGGCAGGGTTCGCCATGGTAAGAGAGACAGATACAGGGTATGAAGTAGTGAAACAGGAAGCACTCAGGGAAAGACAGTCAGCCCAAAGGGCAGAACTACTGGCGATGATTGCAGCGCTGAATGAAGCCAAGGGAAAAGTGGTGAACATCTACACAGACTCCGCTTACGTGGTTCGAGCCGTGCATGTAGAACTCAAACAATGGGAAAGAGCAGGCTACCAAACAGCAACCATGACCCCTATCAAACATGAAGAGGAAATGAGGAAATTGGCATCAGCAATGAGGAAATTGGCATCAGCAATTATGGAACCAGTAGCAATCATCAAATGCAGAGGACATGACAAGGAAGACAGCCCAATTTCCAGAGGAAACCAGGAGGTAGACACCCAAGCCAAGAAAGTAGTTGGCTACTTGCCCAGGAATCAAATGATGGTGAGCACCCCACAGGTAAGGGACCTACTGCCCCAAATCACACCAGATCTGATAAAAGATTGCCAGGAGAATACACCACAGTCTGAAAAAGCAGTGTGGAAACAGAGAGGAGGGATGGAGCAGGATGGCCTATGGAAAAGCCCGGATGGGTGACCAATCCTCCCTCCAGGATTAAGGGATAGTGTGCTGGAAGAAGCGCACGGACCAACTCATCAACAGATGAACAGAAACCTCTGCCACTGGTGGCATCCATTTTTGACAGACATGACAAAGAACTGGGTGAAAAAATGTGAGACCTGTACGCACTATAACCCAAAACCAATGATCAAGCCACACATGGGGGCATTCCCCACACAGGTAAGACCTGGGGAAGAGGTGGTGATCGACTATACAGATATGTTAAACAGGGTCAAAGGTTACCGTTACTTGCTGGTAATGGTGGACACAGTTACAGGGTGGCCAGAGGCATATCCTGCAAAGAATGAAAACAGTAAAAATGTCATAAAAGCCTGATTAATCACTACATCCCACACCACGGGTTTCCTAAGAAAATTAGATCAGACAATGGAAAACATTTCAAAAACAAAGACCTCCAGACCGTTGAAGCAGCCTTGGGGTTAAAACACTCTTTTGGAACAGTGTACCATCCTGAATCACAAGGAAAAGTAGAGCGAATGAACCAGAATATCAAAACTAAATTGGCAAAACTCTGTGCACAGAACAAAATTGATTGGCTCACAGGTCTCCCAATTGTACTCATGCAGGTGAGAAGCTCACTGAATAAGATTTCAGGGTTCACTCCGTATGAACTTTTGACTGGTAGACAGTTTCCTGGACCAGGTGCAGGACTCTCAGATGGAGATAAGGATCTCTCCAACTTCAGGTATAAACCATACTATGATGAACTAAAAACATTGGTATCAGGATTTGTCTCACAGGTGAACGACCAGAAGGCAGGAGACTCAAAAGGAGAGCCTAACACGGCAGAGCGGGTCCTCCTGAAAGTCATCAAAAGGAAGTGGTCAGAGCCCAGGTGGACGGGTCCATATCGTGTGGTCGAGCGAACATCCCATGCGGTAAAACTACAAGGAAAGGGGGACACCTGGTACCATTGGAGCCAGTGCGCACCACCCCCAAATTTGGAGGAAGCAAAAGGAAGAATTCAACAGCGGTTGGCTGGGTCATCTGCTGGCGACCCCAACAGGACTGATCTCACATCAAAAGGGGCAGAATAATCCCCTGAGAACAGTCCCTGGCTGAGGCAGTCTACCCTCACCGGGAAAGGGCTCCGGAGACAGTAAGGACAAATGTCTGAGTAGGTATAAGCCGCTAATCCGTGAGTACGAAGTAGGAACGTCAAGGTCATTTCAGTTTGACCTTTGTGATGTAATTAACTGCGGACCCAGTGAGACCGCGTGGAGGGGATATGATGTTTACATGTGTAGATTGGCAGGGTGGCAGGACAGGTGCGAGGGATCATTGGCAGCAAACTCAGCCCCTACGTGCCCACAGTGGAAGGAAGTCATAGCATACACGGGACCTCATTGGACACCAACCATGTCTTTAATTACCAAGCAGTGCAGGCCCCAGTTTAAAAACATCACCCTAGTACGCACTCAAATTTCACATTCATCTGGGAAGTCGAATCCGTTAATGCTGTCATTGGCCGCATATTATGGCCCCCCATGCGAAAACAAGGCAAACGGCAAACTGGCGGACGCACTGTATCTGGGCTTGGGGGTGGACGTGGCCGGTAATGATCCAATGGGAATGATTAAAATTCAATTTAAGCGACCCACCGCGGGAATAACACCAACCTCAACAGATAGCGCCTCGGAGCATGGCAACCAGGGCTCCAGCAAACTGGTAAAGGTTGTTGACTTCGCCTCTCTGACCCCTCAGGAAGCCATAGAATTGGCAACAGGATACGGGGATGGTAACATGTGGTTGGACTGGCTGGTGGCCACAGCAAAGGAGCAAAGGATGGAGAACTGCGTAGCATGTGCGTCGGCACGTCCTTTGCTGTACACCAAGCCCGCTCCATTGCACCGTGACACCGACCCCTGGGGATATCGGTGTATGACAGGCTTGACCAAAGAGGCCACACCTGAGAATTGCTCAACTTTGGCCTCTATCTTTCCCGAAATAGATAATAGGAC
This sequence comes from Pterophyllum scalare, assembly GCA_024447675.2. Lineage (NCBI taxonomy): Eukaryota > Metazoa > Chordata > Actinopteri > Cichliformes > Cichlidae > Pterophyllum > Pterophyllum scalare. The sequence continues at coordinate 50,566 of JAMQGT020013195.1, read as the reverse complement.
CACACCTGCCCCCTTCCGGGAAATGGAACCTATGTTTGTTACTCATTCAACCCAACCACACGGGGAGGGGTGTCCAAAAAGCCACTCCTGAAATTGGGAAAAATTGATGATGATTGGTGCGGAGAAATTAGAGATGGGTCAGAAATTGGCACATGGGCCAGGAGTGGATTGTATTATTATTGTGGCGGTCATCGGTTGACGATCAGAGTTCCCCAGAGAGCTGAAGACATCTGCGCCATGGTGCGACTTGCCACGCCTTTAGTTCTCCTGGGAAAACGGATAGTGCGATTACAGCAAGGCATATCTCCGGCGGCTCTGACGAAGAAACGCCAGAGACACATATTACGAAGGCGCAACTTAGTAGACGACATGGAGCGCAATAATCCCACATACATAGACGCAATCGGCATTCCCCGTGGCGTGCCAAACGAATACAAATTAGCGGATCAAATAGCGGCTGGGTTTGAGAATATTCCTCTGGTAGCGGCATTATTCCCCATAACCCCGTCCAAAAACGTGGATCGGATAAATTACATTCACTGTAATGTCCTAAGATTAACCAACTTTACGAGGGACGCGGTAGAAGGATTGGCTGAACAACTGGGCCCAACGTTGCTGATGGCGGTGCAGAACCGCATGGTACTGGACATGCTGTTGGCCGAGAAGGGCGGAGTCTGTGCCATGTTCGGTGAAATGTGCTGCACCTTCATCCCAAATAACACGGCACCGGACGGGACAGTGACCAAAGTCTTAGAAGGTCTGCGATCTCTCTCCAAAACCATGCATGAGCACTCCGGGGTCTCAAACCCTATTGATGAATGGTTTACATCGATGTTTGGCAATTGGAAAGGGGTAATTATCTCTATATTGATGTCTGTGGCCACCTTTTTGGCCATTCTGGTAACATGTGGATGCTGCTGTATCCCCTGCATCCGATCTCTTTGTAACTGCTGCATAATTCGCGCCATAGAAGGCGGTGCAAAGGGGGAGGTTTCCCCTTCACCATATATGATGCCCCTGTAGGGCCAGGAAGAAGAGGTTGTGGAGCAGGGGATCCAGGAGGGTCCTTTGAGCTGGAGCGAGCTCTAGGAGCTCGAAAGGGGGATTGTTGACATATTATACTATTGACCAAAAAGTATTTTCATGTTTAAACTGTGCAAATTGCTTAAAGAGTTGTAGTGGTGCAAAGGTCAGGAGGTCACAAGCTCTCAGAGGGGATTATATTCGCCCGTCTGATATAAGGGGAGATTAGCTGCACACTTGAGGATAGCTTGCATATAATACATAAGTTGCTTATAAGATGTAGCTTGCTCATGTCACATAATAGATTTGTTGTCTAACTTGATAAAATGTTCTGACAATAACAAGAAAAGTCTTAGACATAAAAAGAGGAACAACTGGAAAGAATATACATCTGCTGATTCCTTGTTTTCTTTTGTAAGGACTATGTTTTGGGGATAACTTGATGATTGTTTGGAGAACTTGTGCAGTAACATAATCCTTGAGCATGTTTTTTTTTTTTTGGCTGTACCTTCTGCCTTAGAGCAATGTTCACATACTGAGAGGTGTGTATGGCATCTTTCATGTCTGAGTTGGCAAGAGAATTGGCCACTTTCTTGCTAAACTTGTTCCACGTGGAAAGCTTCCTAACTGACTCGAACTTGTGCTCTTCCTGCTACACAGTTGACCTTATGTTTCTTATTTGATAGGCCCCATTTTAGCAGAATTTAAGGGGGGTGTATGTAACATGGTTAAAATGGTTTGTGTTAAATCCTGCTAAAATGCACCATCTGCTGGTCAAAAGTATACTGCATTTAATATTATGGGTAATCCTCAGAACCGCGAGGATCACTGATGAGGTGACGTGTCTCTGTAAGAGGATCACATTTAGATCACATGAAGATTGTTGGCCCTAGAAAGGTACACAAATACCAGTTTAAATATTTTATTGATCAAAAATACACAATTACATGATTACAGCGTCACAAAAGACAAAGAATCAAACACAATGAACAAAGTTTTAATTAAAATGACAAATTTCAAAGCATAAGAAAAAACGTTTCATTAAAAACATGATTTTTAATGTGTAACAAACGATCCAAAAAGTTTGTCACATATTTTAAAATCAAAAGTCTTCAAAAAAACAGCCAGTTTTTACAGAGCCCCTCAGATACTTTTATGAGATCCTGCAAAAGATTTTAATTGAAGGCTTCTGTGATACTCCTGATACTGTGGCATCCACCAGGATGTTGAAGGGATGGCGAGAAGCTGCCAGAAAAGTCGTCCCTGATCGCTTACTCAGCGATTGCTGTTGGCTGGAACCACCCAAAACTGGACAAGCAGGAAGGAACCTGTCTGACTCGTTCTCACACCCTCAGTCCTTCACACACACACAAAGACTGGATAAGTGGAAGTTATGTATTGTTGTTTGTCGAGGCTTCCCATCACAGGAATGCTGTCAGGGAGCCTTCAGGGGAATTTGAGCCAAAGTTCAAAAACATGCTGATTTTAAGATCGAAAGTATAACAGCTCTGTCATCCTCACATATTTGAATTTTTCCTTTGATCAAGATTCAAGACACACCTGTGGGACAGATTTTAGTTTTGAGCCTTTCCAACAAAGCACCTCTGCTGCTGCTGTGGAGCAAAATAATAATCAATCACAGAGCAAATGTTTGCTGTAAGCCCCGGATAAGAACAGGAAAAGAAAGCATGAACAAAACGTCTGATAGAGACAATAAATCTTCGTGAGCTTAAGCTGACATAAACACACTGGAACAAACAGCAACTTTAACAGCATCAATGTTCAAGAATGATCACATCAGTGTTTGTGTTCATAGACATACACAACATGGACTCATATGTGAGCCTTTGGTGTCTTTATCACTCATTTTCTGCTGTTTCATTGACTAAAACATCAACAGATGATTTTGTTAAATAGTCTTTAGTTGCAGCTGTAATCAAGAATCTGCAGTTTTCTCTCCAGTTTTTAGTCCCTGTGATTTAGACTGAACATTCAGGACAAATATCAATTTGTAACAATGACAAACACAATTGAAGACATTTCCTGAATATCACTGAATAAATGTAATTCAAAGAGTGAACAGTAATCTGTACTGACACACATGGGAAACAAACAGCAGCTCAATGATTATATCAGCATCAATAATCTGCTTCAAAAATATCAATCAAAATGACTTCAATGCTTTCAAATGAAAACATCAGAAAGTAACAAATGAAAACAGTTTTGTTTGGCAGCTGAAAAATCAAGAAAATATACATGTGATCCAAAAAGTCTCATTGTGTGCTTTGGGAATATCCTGAACATGATCTAAAAAAGAAAGATGTGTCCCATCATGTCATTGGGGCTAAAATCTGATTCTTTAAGCCTAAAGAAAAAAACAACACACATAAAAAAATCACCACACAGACGTTAAAAAGAATCACTTTACTGTGAAATCTGACACATTTTGATATCACAGGTTTTGGCGTCTCCTGATTTTCCAACACTGAAAATATGGGAAGAGTTTCTCAGTGAAAGTGTGTCTGTGAGTGTAGATGTGAGTCATGTCTTCAGGGTTGGAGAAGGACACCTCCCCCCTGTCATAGTCCAGCTGGACTCTGATCCTCTGGAGACTCTTCTTCACTGTCACAGGCTGACCAACAACATCAGTGTATTTTCCACTGCGATGCAGCAAAGCCCAGATTCCATTTTTTGGTGAGATAAAAATCTCTCCCTTCCTGTCAGCTGACTCTTTAACTAAACCCACATTCCAGCCAGGATGGTCTCCCACCTCCACCTCCCAGCTGTGTTTCCCTGAGCTGAAGCCCTCAGAGCCAAACACCCAGTGACATACTCAGTGTTTCTCTCTGGATTGTCAGGAAGCTGCTGCCTTGTGTCTCCATAGTCTCACACTGGTCAGATCATCAGACAGACAGAGCCAGGGGTTTGCAGTGTTTGGGTCCAGAATGACAGGACTGAAGTGGAGCTTCTCCTTGATCTTCTCCCACACTCTGAAGGACAGGTTGCCCAGGTGTTTGGCCACATCTATCAGTGCTCCTGAGAGCAGCTGTGGATCTGACAGTGAGCTCTGGGCTCTGGCTCTGCTCTGAGTGGCTTTATAACTGCTGAGGAATGGCACGCTGTGTTTCTGCAGCTCTTCTTCAACAGCAGAGATGCTGTCTGACAGAGAGGAGATCTGCTCCTCAATCATCTTCATCTCTCTGCTGATAGTCCTCCCCTTCTGCTCCTCTTCCTCCCTCAGAGCTGCCAGTCTGGACTCCTCTTCCTCCTCTCAGGAACTGGTGGAGCTTGTTGAACTCTGCTCTGATCTGCCTCTCTGTGGACAACAGCTGCTTCTTGGAGTGTTCAATCACTTCATTGTAGGTTTCCTCCACTTGTTTGTATTTGTTCCTCTTGTCCTGCAGAGACTTTAAGGCAGATTTCAGCTGCTCCTTCAGGTCACTGACTGCTTCTTCTACAGGAACCACTTTGTGAGTCATGATGGAGAGAAAACTCACACACAGGACACACAGCTCTATCTTCATCCACACAGAACAGTTTAGGCTCTTCTTGGTGTTTCCTGCACACTGACATTAATTCCTTCTCTCCCTTTTCTGTCTCAGATGATCCAGCTTTCTGTCTGCCAGCAAATGAATCAGCAAGTTCTTTCAGACTAAAGTTCACTCTTGGATTCTTCTTTAGAGGATCTTCTTTTACAAATGGGACAGTTTTTGTTTTTAGCTTGTTCCCAGAATTTCTGCAGGCAGCTTGAACAGAAGCTGTGGCTGCAGCTCAGAGACACAGGATCTCTGAAAGTCTCTGAGCACACATGGCAGCTCAGGAAACTTTCAAGAAGTTTCTCATCCATTTGATCTTTAAGTATCTGTAACTCACCAAACTGCTGTTTGTTGAACCGTCCGATTAAAATCCTCCAAATGTGTGTTTTTCAGCAAAGATCTGACGCCCTGTGATGGCGTCTTCATCAAATGTAACTTCCCTTCAGCTCGTCCCTCACAGTCCTCCAAGAAAGCTCCGTTCTTTCAGAGATCTGAGCCTTTGTAATGACGTCCTGGTTAATTAATAATCAGAAAACACACTTCTGTCTGCTTTTATTACCTGGGCTGTGGCCTCACACCTGCATGAGATTACCTTTGGACTCCAACTATCAGGTTTGTGCTGAACTGAAATGTGATGAGCTGAGCAGTGTGAGAAATCTGGAGAAATCAGAGCAGAGACAGAGAAAGCAGAATAATCTGATATGACACAGAGTTATATGTTGGTCCTCCTTTGAATGTTCAGTGGAAGCCACTTTGATTTTGGACATGGTTGGTCTTCATGGATTCTGGATTAGAGCAGGTGTAGATGTGCAGAGTGTGTGCTTCTCTGTCTCTGTGTGTGTGTTAGCCCTGTGACACACTGATGACCTGTCCACGGTGTACCTGACCTCCCACCTGTGACCCCTCAGAGAGGCTCTAGTCTTCTGTGACCCTGAGTTGGAAAAGTCATTAAAATGGTTTTAGTTGATCAAACATGAGCTGATCAAACATAAGTCACATGATCAAACATGCTCATGTACCTTTGACCTTTGCTCATCACCTTTTATTATCCAGCTCCTGCACCTTTAACAGCTGCTGCATGGAGCGTTGAAGAAGCACTGACGTTCTCATGTGCTCTCATTTCTTCAGTAGTATAAATGACTGCATATGGTGAACAGTTCCATTGTTTAATGTGGGTTATTGGTTTGCAGCAGAGATCAATAATCACAGGATAATCACAGGATGAAACATGGACGCAGCTTCCGGGTGTGAAAAATGAAGCCAGTGTGGAAGTGTTGAAAAAGCTGCATTCTCTCGGAAGGCCAGCAGATGGCGACACCTGTGGCTGCAGAGAGACTTGTGCTCCTATAGAAATCTATGGAAACACTATAAAGCAGAAGAAAGAGCTTTAAAAATGAACATACAGGGCCAGATTTACTAAGAGTCTGCAGCCAGTGCAAAGCCTTCCTTTAACATCAATAAAGCGACTGGGATTGATGAAAGAGGCGAGGTGTCAGCTTTGGGACTGAAAGTTGTGCACAGAGCTATTGTGCAGCTGTCCTTGTGGCATATGTGTTTGCAGTAGTTTCCCTTTGAGGAGAATATTTCAGTGAATCACACAAAGGTGATTTATCAAAGTTTGTGGCATGTCATTTACTGCAAATTGCACTAATGCTGTAAAAAGCAGGTCTTCTGCCTGTTGTGGCTGATAGTTGCTTCGAGGAGTGTTGATGTATTTGGAAGGAGAGGGAGAGGTGAGATCAGAAGGAATCACTGGCATATTGGGTGGATGGCTCCTAGCTGTCTGTCCTTGAATCCTTCACTCAGTCCTCAGCCTGATTTGTGCTCTGCAGTAATTCTGGGATTTTGATGAACCAGAGCAGAAATGAACTGAGCTGAGCCGTGGTTTTCTCAGCAGTGCGCACACACAGACTCACTTCTCTCTGCTGTATGTGCAACAAACCAAAGTCAAATGTGTGTTGGAATGCAGCTAATAATGGGACTATGTGAGTGTGTCAGATTAATATGTGAATCTTACTGTGTGCTGCTGCATGCAGACTTCAGATCTATGATGGGGAATAGTTTGTAATAACGCAGCCCTGATCTGGATCAATCCACCTGAGTGTCAGAGCTCAGGACCTCACACAGCTGTTTCTATCAGAAGAGTTCTCCTGAGAGCAGCTGTGGATCTGACAGTGAGCTCTGGGCTCTGGCTCACGGAAAATCCATCTTGTCACATACAAAGTCCCAAATGATGAGCCAGCATCATCTTAAAGAGCTCATGATAATTTGCCATCAGAGCTCTTCGCTCTCAGACTGCAGGCTTGTGCTTCCTGGAGTTTCTAGAAGCAGAATGGGAGGCGGAGCCTTCAGCTGCTCCTCTTCTGTGGAATCAGCCCCCACCTCAGGAGACAGACACGTCTCTGCTTTAAGATCACACTTCAGACTTTCTTTGTGATCAAGCTCATAGTTGGGGCTTAATCAGCTGACCCTGAACCCTCCCTCAGTGATGCTGCTATAGGCTCAGGCTGCTGGGGGGGGAGCTTCCTGTTCTGTTACGAAGTTGTGTTCAGAAACTCATTTCATCCATGTAGGACAAAAAGGGGACAGCCTGCCCTCATGTGTGCTTTTCAGGTATTGCAACTTGGCAACCCTTTATTTTATTTGAACCGAAACTTTATTGAACAGCAGTAACAGCCAAGCAAAACAGTAATGGCGGCAGCTCCCAGTCCGTGATGTCCTGTTGGAGGAAATTACTGCATATATCTATGTTCAAGGTTGCATTGCCGGTGCGTACCAAAGGGATAATTTTGTAACACTGTTTTTGTGTTAGCTCAAGTTCACTTCTGCATTATTTGACTGTAAAATGAGTCTCTTTGTTATGCAGCTTACCTGCGATTTGGGAGGTTGTCCAAGATGGTGCTGGTAGTATAAATTCATATATATAAGTATTTAGGATGTCACTGAGCAGAAATTCATTATAAAGTGCATTTTATGCTGCCTATATTCATATTTTTGTTGTATTGTTTATCTTGTTTTCAGTTTCACCCTTTTGAATGTCATTAAACCTGCTGACAGCGGTCTTCGTCTCCAGAGTTGTGATAAGAGAAGGGTGTTAAACAGCCTTTGCATCAGGCATGCACAGTAACGGCACACTTCCCATGATGACCATGTCTCCTTCTCTGCCCCCTCCCCTTGTGTTTCTGTCACACTGTTTCATGTCATTAACTTGAGCCATTTTCCCTCCTGTGCTGCAGCTCTGAACTTTGGAGGATGCAGTCATTTGTGAACATTGAGCATCTTTAAGCTCTCAGACTGAAACTAATCCGCTAACTGTCCTCTGAGTTTGCTGCTGCTGAGTGGGCGTCATGCGTCCTTCCTCCTGCCGCTGCATCCTGGCAGCATCTTTGCTCCACCCAGATGGAGTATTTCCAGTACTGCGTCTGAAACAGATTATTTGCTGTTTTGTGCTGCACGTCAGACAATGTTCGCACCTGATTCTCTCAACTTTGTCTGCACTTCTTTTGTGTGTCTCTCCTGGACCTTGTGTGTTTTTGTCTCATTTGTTCTCTGGCAGGATTTTTTGTCCTGATGTGTAATTGATTTATTTTACACAAGTCTTTAAAAAGCTTCTTTAATGTGACTCCAAATCCATGCCATATCATCATCACACCTGACAAATAAAGAAGCACATTTATTAGGTTTTACTGTCTCTTTGCTGCTCTGATAGCCTGAAAGGCAGCTGGAACCTGGTTCCATGTTTTGGGTTCCTCATGAGGAATGTGCTGTCCTCACAACATGTGGGCCTGTATGCTGCTAGACAGCCAACAAACAAAATAAAGAGAGCTCCACAACAAGGCTTGCTTTTCTTGTCTTTTATACTGGTTCTCATTTCTTTCTTTTTTTGTAACTAAAAATACATACACAAGAAGAAAAATAAATCAGAAACTAATAAACACATGCGCTGTGCTACATTCGCAACACTCACGAGTAGCTAGCTAACAACAGACATTTAAATGCTATTTTATATAATTATTTTGACATATAAACTCAAATAATGTGCTTGAACATTCAAAAATACTCACAAAGACAAATGTTTCCCAAGGAACAAGCGTAAAGAGCACATCAAACATGAAAGCCGTGCTCTGCTGATTCTCGGTGGAGAAGGCTAGCTTGGTATTCCACATTGGAGAAAAAACGTCAAAGATATACTATTGTCGTAAGAGCACCACTCCTACTCCGACAGTCACCAAAAGATAGTCCAATACACAGATATCTCACTCCGATGATTTCTTGGAAACCTTTTAAAACTGATTTACAATGAATCAAACCTATTCATTAATTAACTATGAACTGATTTCTCAACTTAACAATGTCCTTACATAAAAGACATCACACTCCCCGCTTGATTTAATCACATTATATCACGACAAACATCAATACTCAATGTTTAAACACACTCTCTTTTTTGCTTTTGGTACAAGCATATTCATGAAGTCTGAAAGTAGAACCACAATCTCTGAGATTGGTCTTAGGTAAACTTTGGGAGTCCCTTCTTTCACAATCCGCACTTCTACTTTGCGGACCTTCTTGTCCTTGCTGTGAAAGGCTTTCGTAACTACTCCCATAGGCCGTTCGTTCCTGTTAACTTGGGCATCCTTTACCAGGACTACATCTCCGTCTTTTACATTTGGCCTGCTTTCAGTCCATTTTGCACGACTCCTTAAGATGGACAAATATTCTCCTTTCCACCTTTCCTAAAAGGTGACAGCAAGGTGTTGCACCTGTGAATGACTGAAGACACAAGACGTTTACCTCCAATTATCCAGTAGCCAGCACCACGGACAGCTCCTTTGGTAATGTGTCGTTCCTGATGAGCCACTTGTTTGTGGAAGTGTCTTACGATTAGTGTAGCGATGTGACTGGCAGATGGAATAATCACAGGATGCTTTTCGTTTTCCTCAAGTTCAGCAGAGGAGAGACGGCCACCGACACGTAAGACGCCATCTTTGTCCACCACTGGATTCAGCTTTTTAAGACGGTCATATTTTGTGTTTGTCTGTTTTCCTTCTTAGGTGTTTTTCAATGTCTTTTTGAAAGCGTCATGCTGGAAAGCTTTGATGACAACAACTTCTGCTTGTTTGAGTTCATCAATATTTGGCATTTCCCTGAGAATTCTCCATCCTTTTTGCTCACTCGTCTTCTGTTTGAAGAATGAAACAACATGAATAAGCCTGGCTATGCTTCGACAGAGTGTGGTCCAGCTTGAATATCTCTCAAAGCGTTGAGAGCCTAGGCATGACTCTGCGCGTGACCCTGTTGGCAACATACATGTAAACCTTCTTGAGGAGTTGTGTTTATACCCTAGCACAATCCTGCTGTCCGTGAAGAATTTCACATTGTCCACTTTTATGTCCAGCTCGTCTCTGATCAGCTCGAACATGTCAACAGCGAGCACGGCAGCACAAAGCTCAAGGTGTAGTACTGTGTGTGTGGGACGGGGTGCAAGTTTTGACTTCCCCATAACAAAACCCACGTTGTACTGTCCTTCACTGTCAACAGTGCACAGGTAAGCTACAGCTCCTATTGCTACAGTAGAGGCATCAGAAAAAATACACAGCTCTTTCTTTTTCATTGAACTCAGTGAACAAACTTTCAAAGAGCTTCTCCATGAGAGCCACATCCCTTCCTTTTCAGCGGGTAGGGGCGCATCCCAGTCTCTCTCATCAGACGACAACTCTCTGAGCAGCGGGAGCCACGAAGCCCAAAGGGTCATAAAGGCTGTTGACTGTGGACAATACTCCCCTTCGTGTGAACGGTTTGACCTCATCAGATACAGAGAAGGTGAAGCTGTCATTTTGCAGGCTCCAACACAAACCTAGGCTCCTCTGAACTGGTAGGGGATCTACTCCGAGGTCCAAGTCTTTGAAATCCTTTGCGTGGTCCTCAACAGGGAAAGCTTCCATCACCTGACTGCAGATTGATGCCACCTTGTGGAGACGCAGATTGGACTCTGCCAACATATTCTTGGTTCTCACAAGCAGGTCAATGGCCTCCTCTGGCGTGGCGACTGATGTGAGCCCATCATCAACATAAAACTGTCGCTCTACAAACTGTAATACATCCGAGCCATGTTCTTGTTCGCCCTCTTGAGCCGCTCGTCTCATGCAGTAAATGGCTACAGCAGGTGATGGGCTGTTCCCAAAAACATGAACTTTCATTCTATACTCGACCACATTTTTTGTGATGTCATTGCTCTCATACCAGAGATAGCGAAGATAGTCCCTGTGGTCTTCGCATACAAGGAAGCCATAAAACATTTGCTGTATGTCAGCTGTTACGGCTATGGGCTCTTTTCGAAACCTTAACAGTACTCCTAGCAACGAGTTGTTGAGGTCAGGTCCACTAAGAAGCACTTGGTTGAGGGAAATTCCATCACACTCTGCACTAGAATCAAACACGACCCGTATTTGGTCCGGCTTCTGTGGATGATATACACCAAAGGTCGGTAAATACCAGTGTTCTTTGCCTTCTGGTAGAGGTGGAGCGAGCTCATCTTGATCGTTATCCAGCATTTTCTGCATAAACTGGATGTAATGATCTTTCATTTCTGGTTTCTTTTCCAGATTCTTCCTGAGTGAGCAGAGTCGTTTCAGGGCTTGCTCTCTGTTATTTGGAAGTCCTTGTCTTGGGGAACGAAAAGGTAGTGGCGCAACCCAGCTGTTCTCATTGTTTTTATGAACTTCATTGTTCATGAGAGCCAGGAATGTTTTGTCCTCTATAGAAAGTCCCATTTTATCATCACACTTGGATCTATGGAAAACAGAGTGCCCTATGTTGTCTGTGACACAGGCGTGGCCTATGGTATCCACACTATTAGTGATTGCTGTTGTGTGACGTGCTGTGACCCCATAGTCCTCTTTAATGTGAATAGTGTTCAGACATGGCTGTAAGTAGGATGCTCGGCCATTGTCCAAGATGTTTCTCTTGTAGACATTGACTTCTGATGGACTGTGAGCTCTACCTAAACACACCTCTCCTACAATGACCCAACCTTGGTCCAACCTTTGGGCATAAGGTGCATTGTTTGGCCCATTAATTTGCTCACGTACCTTATGCACCCTGAGGATGTCCCTTCCCAGGAGTAAAAGGATAGGAGCTTGATGGTCTACAGGTTGGATTTTGTCTGCCACTGGGAGGAGATGCGGATGATGGTGATCAATCTCGGGAGAGGGTGTCTCTGTTCTGTCGTCTGGCACAGAGTCACATTCAATCAAGGAAGGTAGCTGGATGTTCAGTTTGCCATCCATGGACTCTATACAGAAGTTGACAGCTCTCCTTCCCGCTGTCTGTGCTTTTCCTGAGCAGGTCTTTAAGGTGTACGGAGCAGGTCTGTCGTGCTTTATCTTTCTTCCCTGCAGGATAGGCCTTCACTAAACAGATCTTGGAACAGGAGCGTGGAGCATCACTGTGACCACACACCTCTGTGCACTTGGAGATAACAGAAGGGGAATCTTCACTTTGTTCCTCTACCTTTTTTAAGAGTGCATCTTCGATTGCCTCGGGTGAGCCATAGCACTCTTCAAGACGTTCCAAAACCATCTTGGCACCTGCAGAAGGATTGAGGATGTGCGCAGCGCGGATCCTTTTAGCTTGTTCTGATGACTTGGGACCCAGCCACTTTGTTAACAAGTCCAATTCCTCTCCAGCAGACAGATTTTAGTCTTTGGTTACACTACTAAATGAGGCTTTCTGTGCCCAATAATTTTCAGGTTTATCATCAAATTGCAGGAGACCTGTGCTTACTAGCTCTTTGCGGACAAGATATTTTGCAAAGTCTTCTGCACCGCTGGGCTCAGGTTTGCAGCCATTTGGAAGAGTAACTGTGTGTTCTGGAGGATTGTACAAGTGAGTATTAATAGGATGAACATTCATTGATGGCTCCTGTTTCATGTCTCTACTCGCTTGTACCAGGTCATGCTGGGTTGTAGTTGTTGTTGGGTTAATATTTAGTTTATTGTCTTGTATGACTAATTTGTCATCCTTTGTTTCTGGAGGCTCCATTGCAGTGTGTTGAGAAGGATTGTCAGGGAAGGAATACTCAGTGTTGATGAACATATTCGCTGGTGCGCTGAGCTGCACTGACAAGCTCAGTTTCAACATAAGATTTTCTACTGAGTTCCCCGCTTTGAATCTCTGCTTCCTCATAAGCTGCAACTTCTGCTTCAGCTGCTGCTACTGCCTTTTGACACTGTAGAAGATGAAGGTTTGCATCCAATTCTGCCCTCTGCTTCATCATGTTGGCCTCTTTTTCAGCAAAGGCTAGTTGAGCTTGTGCCGCCTTTGCTTTGGCGTAAGCTTTTGTAGCTGAAGAGGCTGTTGATGATGATCGTCGAGAATACCTGGTGGTTGCTTTAGATGACTGTGAAGCGATGTCAAATGGTTGTGATGGCTGCTGCATTGTTGGTGCTTGATTTACAACCTCTGGTTGTTCTGCAGTGTAGTCTCTAAGATAGCGTAGACTCATGTTTGCTGAATGTTTCTCTGTATTGCTTGAACCCGCCGTGTAGTTGTCTTTTTACTGTGTTGTCCTCACAACATGTGAGCCTGTATGCTGCTAGACAGCCAGCGAACAAAATAAAAGAGAGCTCCACAACAAGGCTTGCTTTTCTTGTCTTTTATACAGGTTCTCTTTTCTTTCGTTTTTTGTAACTAAAAATACAGACACAAGAAGAAAAATAAATCAGAAACTTATAAACACATGCGCTGTGCTACATTTGCAACACTCACGAGTAGCTAGCTAAAAACACACATTTAAATGCTATTTTATATAATTATTTTGACATATAAACTCAAATAATGTGCTTGAACATTCAAATACTCAAAGACAAATGTTTTCCAAGGAACAAGCGTAAAGAGCACATCCAACATGAAAGCCGTGCTCTGCTGATTCTCGGTGGAGAAGGCTAGCTTGGTATTCCACATTGGAGAAAAAACGTCAAAGATATACCAATGTCGTAAGAGCACCACTCCTACTCCGACAGTCACCAAAAAGATAGTCCAATACACCGATATCTCACTCCGATGATTTCTAGGAACACTTTTTAAAACTGATTTACAATGAATCAAACCTATTCATTAATTAACTATGAACTGATTTCTCAACTTAACAATGTCCTTACATAAAAGACATCACAAGGAACATTTTAGTGATCAGCATTTCTATTTTATAATAAGACTATCACATGTGTGTGTGTGCTGTGCAGTTTCAAGTCTAAAGTCAGGGAAGTTCAGTGAAATGATAAATTAATATTAACTGCTGAGAACGGAGAATCTTTTTCTTTGCAATCAAAAAAAAATCATGTTAATTCTGAATTATTCTCATTCAAATATCCAGATTCATGGGTTAGGTTTGAGTTTTAGAAACACTAGATGGTATCATGAGAAATGAGATCCTGAACACCAATATGTAGTTATGATGTGATAAATAATCAGAGGAGCTAAAGAGGAGGGACTTCTCCATAAATCTGATCAAATAAGCTGTTTTTATGATCTTCATACAGGGAAGAAGCTCCATGACGGCCTCACACTGTCTCAGCCCGACTCAAGAAAATCCTGATGATAAAAGCTCCTTTCTGTTGTTGTGATTGTTTTTATCTCTGAGCTGTGCCTGAAAAAGAAAAGTTCATATTTGGGTAAATTTTGCTGTAACAAAACATCAAGTTTCCCGTCTTTTCTTTCAGGAAAGAAACAGATGAGGATATTAATGGAGCCAACTTACAGGCGCATTATTGCCCCCTACTGGACTGGAGTGTGGATGGAGATTAGCAGGGAAGAAAAAAGTTTCTAATCAGTTTTTAAACATTTAAAACAAAGGCAAAAACAAAGAAAGCAAAACCTTCCTTAAAGAAAACTAATAACCCTCAGTGGCTCAAATATTTAGATATGGAAACAGGTCCTTTGGTTTTTGTGTAACTGCTGTGAGTTCCATGAAAGCAACACAACAAAATCAAAGGCCAGATTGAATTCAGACAGTTGGATCAATAATTTCTACAAGCCTTTACAACAAAGCAGCTCTGCTGCTGCTGTGGAGCAAATAATAATCAATCACACAGCAAATGTTTGCTGTAAGCCCCGGATAAGAACAGGAAAAGAAAGCATGAACAAAACGTCTGATAGAGACAATAAATCTTTGTGAGCTTAAGCTGACATAAACACACTGGAACAAACAGCAACTTTAACAGCATCAATGTTCAAGAATGATCACATCAATGTTTGTGTTCATAGACATACACAACATGGACTCATATGTGAGCCTTTGGTGTCTTTATCACTCATTTTCTGCTGTTTCATTGACTAAAACATCAACAGATGATTTTGTTAAATAGTCTTTAGTTGCAGCTGTAATCAAGAATCTGCAGTTTTCTCTCCAGTTTTTAGTCCCTGTGATTTAGACTGAACATTCAGGACAAATATCAATTTGTAACAATGACAAACACAATTGAAGACATTTCCTGAATATCACTGAATAAATGTAATTCAAAGAGTGAACAGTAATCTGTACTGACACACATGGGAAACAAACAGCAGCTCAATGATTATATCAGCATCAATAATCTGCTTCAAAAATATCAATCAAAATGACTTCAATGCTTTCAAATGAAAACATCAGAAAGTAACAAATGAAAACAGTTTTGTTTGGCAGCTGAAAAATCAAGAAAATATACATGTGATCCAAAAAGTCTCATTGTGTGCTTTGGGAATATCCTGAACATGATCTAAAAAAGAAAGATGTGTCCCATCATGTCATTGGGGCTAAAATCTGATTCTTTAAGCCTAAAGAAAAAAACAACACACATAAAAAAATCACCACACAGACGTTAAAAAGAATCACTTTACTGTGAAATCTGACGCATTTTGATATCACAGGTTTTGGCGTCTCCTGACTTTCCAACACTGAAATATGGGAAGAGTTTCTCAGTGAAAGTGTGTCTGTGAGTGTAGATGTGAGTCATGTCTTCAGGGTTGGAGAAGGACACCTCCCCCCTGTCATAGTCCAGCTGGACTCTGATCCTCTGGAGACTCTTCTTCACTGTCACAGGCTGACCAACACCATCAATGTATTTTCCACTGCGATGCAGCAAAGCCCAGATTCCATTTTTTGGTGAGATAAAAATCTCTCCCTTCCTGTCGACTGACTCTTTAACTAAACCCACATTCCAGACAGGATGGTCTCCCACCTCCACCTCCCAGCTGTGTTTCCCTGAGCTGAAGCCCTCAGAGCCAAAAACAGTGGCATACTTAGTGTTTCTCTCTGGATTGTCAGGAAGCTGCTGCCATGTGTCTCCATTTCTCACACTGGTCAGATCATCAGACAGACAGAGCCAGGGGCTTGCAGTGTTTGGGTCCAGAATGACAGGACTGAAGTGGAGCTTCTCCTTGATCTTCTCCCACACTCTGAAGGACAGGTTGCCCAGGTGTTTGGCCACATCTATCAGTGCTCCTGAGAGCAGCTGTGGATCTGACAGTGAGCTCTGGGCTCTGGCTCTGCTCTGAGTGGCTTTATAACAGCTGAGGAATGGCACGCTGTGTTTCTGCAGCTCTTCTCCAACAGCAGAGATGCTGTCTGACAGAGAGGAGATCTGCTCCTCAATCATCTTCATCTCTCTGCTGATAGTCCTCCTCTTCTGCTCCTCTTCCTCCCTCAGAGCTGCCAGTCTGGACTCCTCTTCCTCTCTCAGGAACTGGTGGAGCTTGTTGAACTCTGCTCTGATCTGCCTCTCTGTGGACAACAGCTGCTTCTTGGAGTGTTGAATCACTTCATTGTAGGTTTCCTCCACTTGTTTGTATTTGTTCCTCTTGTCCTGCAGAGACTTTAAGGCAGATTTCAGCTGCTCCTTCAGGTCACTGACTGCTTCTTCTACAGGAACCACTTTGTGAGTCATGATGGAGAGAAGACTCACACACAGTGACACACAGCTCTATCTTCATCCACACAGAACAGTTTAGGCTCTTCTTGGTGTTTCCTGCACACTGACATTAATTCCTTCTCTCCCTTTTCTGTCTCAGATGATCCAGCTTTCTGTCTGCCAGCAAATGAATCAGCAAGTTCTTTCAGACTAAAGTTCACAGCTGTATTATCCTTTGAGGATCTTCTTTTACAAATGGGACAGTTTTTGTTTTGAGCTTGTTCCCAGAATTTCTGCAGGCAGCTTGAACAGAAGCTGTGGCTGCAGCTCAGAGACACAGGATCTCTGAAAGTCTCTGAGCACACATAACAGCTCAGGAAACCTTTGAGATCTGTCGAGTTTTCGGCCATTTCTTCTGTTTTCAAATTTCTCTAAAACAAAAATCTCACCAAACTGGATTTCCTTCACTTCGTCTTTTTCCGTCCTCACAGTAAAATCAGTTCAGACCTCACTCCCTGTAATGGCATCTGGGTTTCAGCAATGCTATGATCTGCACTGAACTTAATAATCTGCACTCAGTGCATCCAGATCATTCACTGGTTAATTTTTAGCTTTAATGCTGCTATAAAGACAGAATGGGGAGTGGCCTGAAAGCTGAAACTTACCTTTAGTCTCTGACTCTGAAGTTTATGGTCAGCTAAAATGGAAAAGCTGATTGATAAATGTGGATGAAGATTAATGTTAATAATATATTTACTGTTTAATGTCAGTAATAATATTTGTATGCCCTGCATTTTAATGATCAGTGAAGTTTGGTTTTATTTTCTAATATTGTTTTCATTGTTTTCAGATTTTCCACAGGGGGTCTGATCCACTTTCTCTTCTGCTTATTTTTATTGCACCTCTTTCTTATCTTTGGACTTTGATTGACAGCTTTCATTATCCCACTCAGGGACGTCACACTCCCACATGGTGACGTTCTCATGCACTGTCCCATTGTCAGTGCTTTTAATTTTTTCAGCAGTGTAACTGACTGCATGATCAACAATTCCACTTTTTAACGGGGGTCATTGGTTTGCACCAGATATGAAATAATGCATACAGTAGAATAGGAGGCGGAGCCTTCAGCCGTCCTGCCCCTCTCCTGTGTAACCAGCTCCCAGCTCCCCCTCAGTGTTTAACATCAGGATGGTCCGAACTCCCCCCAAGTGAAATTAATGCAGCTAATTGTCCTGTGCGCTCACAGTTGGTGAGTGGGTATTGAATGTGGTGAATGTGTCTTTTTCCTGTTTTATGCTTCAAGTTCAAAGGGCAACAGAGGATAGTGTCCCATCCTTATTCTCCTGACATTGTCTGCAGGTGTGTTGTGTGTGTCTCTCTCCAGTAGTTTGTGTGTTTTGTGTCTTGTTTACTGCCCGCATGTTGCTGCATCTGGCACTGTGGAGCTACAAAGAAATCTCAAGACTATGGAGGCACACTGTGTGACAAACTGCACAGAAACACTTTGTGTGTTTGCTGATATGTATTTATATGTGTGATTAAACCCATCACTCCCTTTGTGCTCGCGCCTCCTCTGCAGTGACAGCTACATACTGAAAAACTACAACCACAAGTCTCTGCACCAAAAACACATTTTTCCCGCCCAATTTAACCGTTTACGAGTGTTTGTGTATTTATTCGTGCCTCTTTCATCTCTTCATGTAAATGAATGGGATTATGTTAGTGTTTCCTCTGAGATTCAAATGTGCACCGTGATGGGAAATAATAACTCACCTGAAGTACATTAAACTTAAAGTAAGAAAACTGTTTGGAAAACGTAAGGGGGTAAAAAAAATTTGAGATATTTATGTCTAAAATGTAACGAGCTAAACGAACTCCTTGAAGCCAAGAACATCGTCGTCCTCAGGGTCAGAGTGTCAGACAGATGACAGAATATGAACTTTGCCTCCATCGAGTGGTATTTATAGGAGTAAAACAGGCCTAATATTCATGATATAATAACAGAAAATATTATTGTTCTTATTATTAATTTGCACTTAAATCGATTTGATTTGTTTCTGTTTCAAGAATCATAAAATAAATGATGCTGCTCAGTAAAATTCACATATTCATAGATTTTAAAGAAGGCTGGTGACCTGTACAGGTGTACCCTGCCTCTCACCCTGTGTCAGCTGGTATAACCCCCCCACCCCCCACCCCATGACCCTAAACAGGATAAGTGGAAGAGGATGGATGGATGGATGGATATGTTCATTTGGGTCTTTGCTCTTTTACTTTGTCACTTTTCTGTAACTTAAACAGATTATTTAACAGATGATGCTTCAGAGCTTCAAACCTGATAACAAACCTCAACTCAAATAATATTTATAGATTTACACATTTCTGTTTTCTTTGTGTGCAGCACATCTGCTCTTAAGTTCATTAAATCAGCTCCACATTCACTGCTGCAGTGAGGTGAAGGTGAAGGTGAAGGTGAAGGTGAGGGAGGACTCGTCAATCATTTCCAGTGCTGATGATTTATTACCACCTCTATGATCCCACTGGGATTCATTATCATCTGGAATTAACTGAAAACCTTGAGAACAGATTCTTTTGTCCACGTCTGCACAAACAGTCAGATCTTCAACTCTTTAGTCCAAAACTCCATAAAATCATCTTTGGCCTCATTGCCTTTGGGCCAGTGCAGAAATATTTGCATTTTAAGGTAAGATCAGATATAAGATGGCAGCAGTAAATCAAATGAGGGAAAGTAGCAAATTAAAAACAAAATACAGTCTTTATCAAAGAAACACTTTCAGGTTTTAACTGGAAGATTTCTCCCAGTATGAAAAGCAGCTTTGGGCTGAACACACTGACCATCTCCCTGTGATTATCATGTGTGTCTGCTTGAGGGTTTTATAACTTTGTGTGATGATTGTGATTTTTTGATGATTTTACTGCACATTTATTTGATGTTCTTATGATGTAAAGCACTTTGAATCACCTTACTGCTGAAATGTGCTATACAAATACATTTTTACTCACTTCCTTAATTATTAATGCTAATAAATCACTGGCTGTGTGAGAGCTTTCCAACAAAACACAAAAAGACAGCTCAGCAGACACCTTGGAGTTTACAAGGTTAACTCACATGTGATTATTAATAATAATTACTGGATTTGCACTTGCATGTTTCAGCACTGAGTCTTAATGTTACTTCAGTTTCAAACACAAGGTGAGATTTGTTACACTGCTGTGGATGAACAGTGCAGGAAGCAGTGCAGACGCTCCTGTGCAGCAGATTTACTGAATGAAAGAAACATGGTGATGCACATGAATTTAAACATGATCTTGTGCTGGATTACTGAAAAGTGGAAAAGACATTCAAACTTTTTACTTAAGTAAAAGTTATTAAGTCATTTGGAAAAATACTTTTCAGAATCATATGCATGACATTAGTGGACCATAATTATAGATTTATTGCTGCAGCTACTGAGGATGTTAATATTTATTAATTGCTCAGGTAGCATCATCTATAATAAAGCAGTTTATCTGCAAAATAATAAGTAACTAAGGTGGCTGGTGCCATCGTGCCCCCGATCCGGACCCCATCATATGTAAAACTGTACATCAATGCCTCTGACTGTCCTTCATGTCCCACCAAAGAGACGCTTACAAAGTCGTCATCTTTTCTGCAGGATCATCACAGGATCCAAAGTATGATCCTCTGATCCTTTTTCTGATCCATTTCCAGTCATGTGTGATTGAGGTGAACTGCCAGCAGAGGGCAGCCTTTTATTTTCTGTCTGCTGTCGCCCTGCTGCGCCCCCTTATTCTGATTTGCGTTACATTTCATTCCACTCTGTTATATTAAGCTCTGCTGCATCATGATATTACATTACACCCTTGTGATTTCAGGTTCGGTGTGTCCTTCTCTCAGTGCTTCTGTAATGAGTAAACAGTGAAGACCAACAGTGATCAGCCGTCTGTGTGGAAACATCACTCACATTAATACTTTCACTTTTATTTAATACTTTCACTTTTATGTTGAATCGACTTAGCGTGAAAATACTTTGCCTGAAAGGAAAAGTGAAAACATTCCCTTTGGTGAATCCCAGGAATGCTGTAGATGAGGTAACATGTTAATATATCAGTGCAGGTGAAGCAGATCTGTAGAAAACTACTGCAAACAGATCTGCCTGTTTTCACTGCTGCACATATTAATTTAATACTGATACAGTTTTATGATCAAGCTTATAGTTAGGGCTGGATCAGGTGACCCTGAACCCTCCCTTAGTTATGCTGCTATAGGCCTAGGCTGCTGGGGGCTTCCCATGATGCACTGAGTGTTTCTTTTCATTCACCTCTTTTTACTCTGTATTTAATCATTAGTTATTATTAATCTCTGTCTCTCTTCCACAGCATGTCTTTTGTCCTGTCTCTCTCCCCTCACAGCAGATGACTGCCCCTCCCTGAGCCTGGTTCTGCCGGAGGTTTCTTCCTGTTAAACAGGAGTTTTTCCTTCCCACTGTCACCAAGTGCTTGCTCATAGTTTTGACAGTTTTGACTGTTGGGTTTAGTCTGTAATTATTGTAGGGTCTTTAGTGTACAATATAAGGTGACTGTTTGATTTGATGCTATATAAATAAAACTGAACTTTTCAACATGTAATAAATCAAATCAGAAACAATGTTTTTTTGCAGGGTTAAGTTAAAACACATTGTGAGCATAAAAAGGTTCTTCTTCAGTTTGAGTGTTCCCATAAAGTTTTGCAAAAGATATTTAAGGAGGGGGCGACGCCTCTGACAGTAAGAAGAAGTCTGCTTGGACAGAAGCTGCTGAGAAAAAGGATCTTCTCACCTAAACTGTGACCTCAGTGACCTCATAATTTCCTGACAGGTTTATGGTTTCAGTTCTTTTTTTACACAACATGGAGTCGATTTTGTAACTCGGGGTCTTCACTGGAGTCAAAAAGCACATAAAAGCAGGTTTTTTCTTTAGAGCCGGCCCAGGCCAGATCCAACCTCAGCTCATCACGTGACCCCAGATCTGTTGAATGCTCGAGTTGGAGCTTGACTACAGGAGAGTACGTTTAAAATAATGTTGCGAAATCTTGTAAGAAAATCACTTTTCTAACTGGGGTAATGGAGAAAAGGAGCCATGGTGGAGTGGGCCGCAGTAAAGGAGGAGAGGACGGAAATAAAACCAGAGAAAGGAGGAGCATCATCGGGGAGCAGCAGGTCATCTTCATGGAGGATCACGGTTTATTCTTTTTAAACGCGGCTGAATTATTCAACAGTTTTTTCTTCAGAAACGTTATTTTTTCAGTGCAGCGCAGGGAGACGAGAATCAAGGCCACCAGGAAACTCTCACAGGCTTCATTTCGTTAGTGTGGAAAAGTACACACAAAACCTTGATGTGTTCCCACACACCCACATATTGACACACAAAAAGCAGGAAAAGATCGCATAAACATACGAGGCTTATCAAACAGACCACCCTGAGGAGGATCTAATAACAACATCTGACAACAAAATACAGACTTTCATCTGAACAAACGAGCTGAGTTTGTTCTCCCAATTAAAGATCATTTGTGTGTGTGTGTGTGTGTGTGTGTGTGTGTGTGTGTGTGTGTGTGTGTGTGTGTGTGTGTTTATGATCATTATTCTGCTGCAGCAGGCGTGCAGCTCTGCAGACAGATGTGCAAAAACAAACAAGTGTGTGTTTAAGACAGCAGGGATGAGACAGGCGTCGCTACCCGACCACTGCGATCTGCCAGAGACACCTGGAGCCACCTGTCACTCACACACACACACACACACACACACACACACACACACACACACACACACACACACACACACACGCGTGCGCGCTCCTCAATGATCTCTCGGGGAAGGAAGCTAATTTGTTTCACCATGGAGACATGAGGTGGAAAAGACACTTTAACCCTTGGAGGACTCGTGTATATGAAACAAGGCAGCCTATGTCTCTCTCTCTCTCTCTACACACACACACACACACAACACACACACACACACACACACACACACACACACTGCTGTCTTTGCTTTATTAATCACTCTCAGTCCCGTCATTCATTGCACAGCTTGCATTCTCGTACCTGCACACATGCAAACAGTCCTCAGGGCTTGTTGTTAATATTCATATCCTGCCCCCACCACAGAGCTCACTGTAGACCAAGGCCAGAGGAAGCTGTGAGTGGTGGTGGGGGGGGTCTCTGCCCACCCAAACATGTGTTACTCACGTAGTAAAAAGTAAAGATAAAAAATGTCTGTGTTCACAAATGGAAAACAAAACAGAAACTACCTTCACCATGTCGGGTGGTGGGTAACCTACAGCCTGCCTCCAAAGGCACCAACTGCCCACCACCTTTACTCATCATGTTGGAGATACACAGATGCAGGCCTTCACTGTATGAGCTGATTTCATGCACACACACACACACACACACACGCCTCTGCCCTTTGAAGAATCGCACACTTATGAGGCAAACATGGCTGCAGCAGGGTTACACACACTGACAGTGCAAAGATCTACATGGATGCAAATTTATACACGTCTGTGCAAGCTGAAGATAGAAGAAGCAAATTCACTGAGATTCTCCCACAGACATGATCACTATAACTTCTCTATAGATAAAGATACCTTGTAGAAGGTTTCACTGTATTTTTGTTAGTGGTGACGTCAGCTGGCTGACTTCTTGCTTTCTTTGGTTTTTGGCTGCAGCCTCTTTTCTTCACAGTAACATGAATGTGAACGAACAGATATTGTTGCCTGTTAGAGATCTCAGGCTCATCTTTATCTGTATTGTCTTTGATCCTCATTAAGTGTGAACATTTCTACTTTTTATTGCTTTATACTACAGAGGTGTCACTGACCTGACCTGCTTGAGACCAAATTGAGCTGTATGAGGCTCATAAACTAAAATGAGGATGACACCTTTGGTATCTACCTACATATCCACACATGCACCTCCAGGACTGTCGCTGCTGTCCGAGCTTCACAGCCTTTTGGACAGCTGGGTTTGTGTGACCAGCTGTTTTGGGTGCCCCTCTGACTGGACCGTTACCCCGGCTGGAGCTGCAGCCCCATTGGAGTCTCGTGGCGAGTTCTGCATCATTAGTTGCCATCTTGGCCCAGACACCAAGATGTGTTGATGTGAGGGGACGTTTCATTGGAGTGGAGAGGCTGGAGGTCAGCTGTGAAGGTCAAACTGAACTCATACAGTGAGCCTATAAAGCTGATGAAAGGATTTCGCTGTATTTCCAGTTCTGTTAGCTTGGAATGAACAGAAGCTGACCTGAGGTCAGTTCTGGGTGGTTGAAAATGGTATGACGACTTCTGCTACTGACCTGTCCTACTCCAGAGGTGTAGGGCTGTGGCGTGTAGATGAGACTCTGTATTCTTTCCCTCAGTGAGACAGCTTATCATCACAGCAGACTTTATTCCTGCTTGTAATCTCTGAGTGCCGATCTAATCAGACCCACACATGCCTTAATGATGGCGCAGTGATACAAACACACATTAACTTACGCAGCTTTCCTCCTCACTGTGATGCTTTCATGTTCCCACTGACCATCACAGCTTTTTTATATCACACACAAACTGCTGCTTTGGTTACAGCTGATCTGTTTCTTGTTTTATGAGTTTTAAAAAAATATCACTTGTCCACCAACCACCTTATTAGGTACACCTGTTCACCTGCTTCTTAGTGCAAATGTCTCGTCACCAGCAGCCCAAAGCATTTAGACATGCTGGAGATCACTTGAAGTTCAAACTGAGCCCCAGAATAGAGAAAGGTGAATGTGACACAGTTGTTGGTGTGAGAGAGGCCGGTCTGGATATTTCAGAAACTGCTGATCTTCTGGGATTTTCCCACTCAACCATCTTCAGGGTTCACAGGGAATGGAGGCCGGTGGGCTACAGCAGCAGAGGACCACACAGGGTGTGTCTCTCTTCTCAGGTAAGAACAGGAAACAGTTCCCACAGGCTCACCAAAGCTGGACAACAGAAGGCTGGAAAAACGAGTCGAAGCTCATCGTACCTGGCAGGTAGGAGCAGATTTCTTCACAAGCATTAAAGCATGACTCCATCCTGTCTTGTGTTAAACGTTCAGGCTTCTGCTGGTAGTTTAATGGTGTGTGTGTGTGGGGGGGGGGGCATTGGAGTAGTTCTGAAGCTAAAAGGGGGCCAACCCAGTGCTACCAAGGTTTACCTAATAAAGTGTATGTTTGTGCAGTGGCCTGAGTGCAGACGTTGCTGTGGGCGTTACCTCATATATAACTCTTAAACTGATATCAGTTATACACCCACATTAGGTCTAAATATTATTTCTTCACTTCTGTCCACTTGCAGTGCCACCAGCCTTGGTTACATTAATCTATCTGATGTCCTAAATGATATAATTGTATCTGTTGAATATTTGCATGTCAGCATTTAGCCCAAATCAGCTTTGTTGAACTTCTGAGCCCGGCTGTAGACTCTGAGTATTTAATTATTTTAAAAGCCCCCCTTCGCTCTGTCTGTAGATGTACATGTTACTGGATGAGGATCTTTTTCCTGAAGCTCTTTTTAAAAATCCCTAAAAGATAAAGAAAGTTGATGGAACTCTGCGTCTGATCAGAAAGTTAAATCAAATGAAAACGCCGCACTGAGAGGAAGTATCGTACGACTGCAGTGTGAACGGGATCAAGATGAACTTTAAATTTAATGCTTGCATGTCAGAGTTAGTTGCAGGGTCAGAAAGTTGTCTCTCTCAGAGCTCTGGAGAGCCCCCGTTAATGTTATGACCGTGGAGCTAATGCAGCATGCTGTCATGTTGTTGTCCCTCAGAAACTGTTGTGTGTGCGCGCTGAGTGTCCCACTAAGGGGGAGCGGGGGAAGGAGGGGGGTCATTACAGTACATTAAGAGGGGGATTATTCAGACCATGCTGACATCAACATGTTAGCTAATTGACATGGGGGATCTACTTGCTGCTTACCAAATCCTCTTTGGGCTCAGACTGAATAAAAACACTTACGGGGCGAATGCACGTCTGCGAGCGTGTACGTACAAACACAGTGAGACCTTAAAGCTGTCAGTCCATGTGAACTGTGCATTAGCCACGAGAGCTGCAGTGTGGCAACACAAATGTGCAGTTGGATCACATATTAAGTGATCTCCAGCCTGCCAGCTCCCAGTACAAAGTCTGCGTGATTGCACCCGTGTGGGAATCGTGCAGGTTCAGTGAATCCACAGACAGTGCGTGGGCGTCATGTGTCCCAGCCCAGGCAGCTCCCACTCCTAAACCAGAGTTTCTCCAGCAGTGAGAATGTGTCTGAAGCATTTGAATCTCCAGGTTAGTGCTGCATATGGGCAATGGCATTAATGTGAGCAACTTATGACCCACTGGTTTACATAGTTTCCCTGGAAAGGGACCTCACAGCTGGTATAGAGTATGTGTTACACCTGGTCCATCACAGGGCCACCACATCCACCCCTAAAGCCGGTTTAGAATCTCCTAACAAACATGACTGTAGTGTGGGAGGAACCACCAACTCCAGCAGGACGTTTGAACCTTCTGCCTAAAATTCCTCCTGTGCAAATGCAACATTTTAACAAGCAGATTTAGGGGCCTTTGGAGGCTTCAAACGTCTTTCATGTGCACACTTGGTTTGCTGAAAAAGTGACCAACACTGTGACAGACTGGTCTGTTTTTAGGGTGATAGCACTGACAGTGAAACGAGCTGCCAGAAGAAGTCATCTGATTTAAACTGGAGTTTTTAGGAGCTGGTAAACAGCTTCATCACTTATTAAATATCTATTCTCCTCACAGCTTCATCAGCTTCATCGGCCTGATGTTACATTTCATTTCAGGCCCTATTTTAGGAGCGATGGGAAACCTCTTAAAGCCTCAGAGATACTGAGGTCCTAAATGACTTTTAGTGAGAGCTGGAAAATAGTGTGAATACCTCAGACTTGTTTAGAAGTCAGACTTGCTAATGAGTGCGGTAAAGTGCACAAACTCCTCTGACTGTTGGCACGTGGCCATGCAGGAGCTATAAATATATACGACTCTACTGGATCTACACATGTTGAAGCCTCAGTGAGCTCCACAGCCTCCTTTCACTGTGCTGGACTGAGTGAACCATCACATGTTTGATCCCGAGGCCGCCTTTAGCGTGACGTGGAGTGTTTGAAATGGCCGAGGCGGCTCAGCTGCAGCCTTCACCTGGGTGTAGCTCCGTGCAGAGCTGTGATGGTAAGTTGTTGTGCGGAGCAACAAGTTGACATTCGGTTTGTGTGCCACGCGCTCAAGGCTGAGCTGCTGGATCTGTGACACTGAGACGCATAAATTCATAGATGATGTCAGGTCAAAGTAACATCCTCATCTCCGTCCTCCAGGTCCACATGGTCCTCTCTTTATTTCCTTTATTTGCCACTTTACTCGTCTCCTTGTTTCCTCTTTTTTCCACATCTTCTGTTTCAGTTTCCTCCTCTGTATAGATTTTCTCTCTTTCCTCAACTATTTTATTTCTTATCTTTCTCGTTTTTAATTTCCTTTTCTCCTTAAATCCTTTCCCGTCCTTTCATTTCCTCTGTCCTCATTTCCTCCTCCCTCTCCTTTCCCCCCTCTCCTATTTCCTCCCCTCTCATACAGCCACCAAAGGCTCAGAGGAGCGTCACTGTGGAGCATCTCCAAGCTCAGGGCTCCAGACACAACACACCCAAAGCTCTGTGCTGGGACGGAGGGAGAGAGTCTGACAGAGAGCATTAACGTTAGCAACAATAAGAGCCGAGCACATCAGGAGCTTTCTTCATCTGCTGTACCTTCTCTTGTTCTTTTCAAGAGCTCCACTTGGAAAAAAGTCGATTAAAACAACATATTTTAAGTGATTGGCTGTAAATTACAGTGAATACGATCATTTATTTCTCAAGGAAGATTTTTAATGTGTACAATGGAGGGCATCGAGGTCAGAAAGTTTGGATTTGTTTTAGAGTTTGTCTGTAAACACTGATTCACTATGATTTAATAGTGTTTCTGTGTGTCATACACACATAAGGAGGATATAAAGGGATATGTAAATGATCTCTGCAGCGCTGTGGTCTGACATGTGGACGTGCCGCTGAGGGGCATCAAATGGGAACCTGTCCCCACTGACCTCAGGAGTCACGTTGATCTCTGCTTTCAAGCTTTAATGCGTTATTTTGTAAATTATTACCTCATTTAGATTAAAATGGATGATAAAGTAGGGTATGCTTTCAGGTTTTTGAGCGTGCTGCGTACTCAGGTTCTCTGCTGCTTGTTCAGCGTTCGATTGCTGGGATGTTGGACTGTTAGTAACCGCAGACTGTGTGTAAGCGAGGGGCCAGGGGACCAGCGGGAACATCCACAGTGACGCCTCCCTTTGGTTTGTGTTAGCTTTAGCTAGAGCTACATTAGCAGATTAGCACTCTGATGGGGGATTGTATTCCCTTCCGGGTCTAAGATGGTGATGGTCAAAGGGCCAAAGAGCTTCAAAATGAAGTCATGGATGACCTCATGCGGCTGTAGCCATCATTTAAATACAGTCTATGATGAAGATGCAGCTGGTGATCTGAAACTGATTTAAATGTGGATGTTTTTCATTGTTAAATATTGATGTAAATAAAAAGACAGACATTTGTTTCTCTGTCAGGGTGTGAGAAATCAGAAAAGTGTAAAAGTAAAAACTACTTTGTGGTGGTAGGTCAGGACTTCAGCATGCTGATCATTAACAACGATGATCCTGGTTTGATTCTGGCTGTAGACCTTCCTTGTATCTCTTTAGGGTTGCCCTCTAATGACATAAAATTAAAATCTATAAATGATCAGAAACAGGGCTGTAAACAGCGGTTTGCTCAGTTGAGGCTCATTAACATCAGAACTGCAGCATTCGACTAAATGCAGGTAAATGCAGCACTGAGTGAATCTCGCTCACAGGCATTGATCAAATTTAACTCGTTTTGTTTTTGAGCATCTGCAGCAGACACAAATCTGAGGCTCATCATTGTGTCGGGTTTGGGTTGTGGGGAGGCTGCACTTCCTCGTTGGAGGCGCAGATGCACAAAAAGTCTCTTTAAGCGCACATCTGGAGCTCGGAGGGCCTTTGCTCATGAAAGAAGTCCTTGAGTCTTCTGAGCTTTGTCAAAGAAAAAAATTACAGGAATGCAAAAATGTTGGTGTGCATGGAAATAAAAACTTTGTCTTCTGTAACTCAAATTAAAAAATAAAAATAAAATAACATATACACACTCTGATATATTCAGTGTTTCCTGTGGTGAGACACTGAAGCAGGGGTTAGGGGGTTGGAGTTTGTCTGCATGCAGCTCTGAAAGTAAAGTTTGCTCTCAGACTCAAACAGGTTGTGCAGCATCACGCAGAAACATTTTGTGCTCATTTGTTTGTGGTTATTGTTGAACATGAGAAGTTGTGTGTTGCTGCAGTTTGTTTTAACCACCTCTCACAGCCTTCATCGCCAGGCTGCACATTTCCTGAAAGCAAAGCTGTGAGTGAGCATTTATGATTCTGTGATTTATATATCAGCGTTGAGTCATTTCCAGTCATTTCACAGATGAGGCCGTTCACACTTACTGCTGATGCAACTGAAATGGTGATGTTTGTTTTGGACAACAAACTGCTCGTTGGTTCTGCTTCTTGACATAAAAATTAAAACTGCATCACCAGTTTTATTATTATTGCAGCATGATCGCAGTGCACTCTGCCTCCTGAGGCCAAAGGATGTGCTTACAAAATCAAATAGATCTCAGAGAGGCTGAAAAGACTGCATTTGGATATTCCAGCCTGTAAAATAAGCTCCTCTTTGAAGTGTTTGCTAGTTGGGTTTTAATGTGGCCACTGCAGCCTCACAGACCTGAAGCACCGCAAACTAAAGTCTTGTCATCTGCAGGACATGTAATGATGGAGGAGGGAAGCATCTCAGCCAAAGACACTTTAGGGAACTTCCACACAGCAAGAATTAAAGCGAGGTTAGATTCAATATGTATCCAATTTCTTTGTTTGTCCAGATTGTGATATTTTTTTAAAAGTATCAGATTCCACTGAGCCGCTCACAGCGACACACAGTCACCAAAGACCAATGAAGGCGTCTCATGCAGCTCAGCTCAGCATTCATCATTTATCTATAGACTGATGTACAAATGGAAATCAGTGATGATTAGTACGAGGACCCATTTGTGCAAAAATAATGTTCACATGCCCTCCGTCTGAGAAAAAAAACTTTTTGAAATGCAGTTGAGGAGATGAGCAGAGAGGAGCCTCATAAAAGAGGACGAGAAGACCGACAACTTTTCCATGTGGTTATTTTTTGGAGCAGCAGCTGCACGCCCCGCACTGAGAGGAGCCCAGAGGGTGGGGGGGTCCTGATGCATGAAAACAGATTTGACAAAATTTCAGGATGTCAGCTTTTGCGTACACCTGCTAACATCCTCTCCACATGAAACCACACGAATGCTGCTGAATGTATTTGAAGTTTGGATTTAGGACCGAAAAAAGTCAGCAGGCCAAAGGAGAACTGAAACGAAGCAGGTCATGAACCCAGGAGCTTTTTGGGTTTGAACTTTTGGATTTTCAGTTTTGCATCTTTGACTTTATTTTCCTGTTGGTTTCTTTACGTTAGCATGGGAAGTCTGTTGACGGTTACGGTTTGTATTTTCTTCCTGCCTCCCGAGTGTTCCCCGTGTCTTGTGTTTCTTGCCCTCATGTTTGTGTTATTTCTGGTTTATTTTGGTAGGTTTTGACTCTAGTATTTAGTTTTACTTCCCCCGTCTCGTCATCATGGATTCGTTCCAGCTGTGTCTTGTACCCTTGTGTTTCCCTGATCACCTCATGTGTCCGTTTAAACCTTCAGCTTGTGTTGAACTGTTCATCCATGGTTGTTATCCCTTCATGTCTCCAGTTTGGAGTTATGGACTTCATCAGCTGCCTGTTGCTTTTCTGCTTTGCTGAAATAAAAGTTTGTTTC
Source organism: Pterophyllum scalare (assembly GCA_024447675.2). Taxonomy (NCBI): domain Eukaryota; kingdom Metazoa; phylum Chordata; class Actinopteri; order Cichliformes; family Cichlidae; genus Pterophyllum; species Pterophyllum scalare. Next base: position 20,133 of record JAMQGT020013195.1, on the reverse strand, counting down.
TGGGTCTTCACACAGAAACATGACAGCGTCTGTCTGCTGCTCCCATTAGGGGGCGCCACAGTGGATCATCTGGCTCCATTTCACCCTATCCCAGCATCCTCTTGTCACACCAACCCTCCTGCACAACATCCACGAACCTCCTCTGAGGTTTTCCTCTGTTCCTCCTGCCTGGCAGCTTCATCTTCAGCCTCCTTTGTCCAGTATCTCCACTCTGCCTCCAGCACATGTCCAAACCATCTCAGCCTCAGACTCTGAGCCGTCCCTCTGATGGACTCATTTCTAATTATGTACTCCTTGGTCACGCCCAACAAAAATCTTAGCATCTTTAACTCTGCGAGCTCTGCCTCCTGTCTTATTGTCAGTGCCACCATCTCCAAACCAAACATCAAAGCAGGCCTCACTACCATCTCGTAAACCTTCCTTTTCACTCTTCCTGATATTCTGTCCGTCCTTCTCACAAAGAAAACAGAACATGTTCCTCGTCCTCCATCAAGTCCATAACTCTAAATGTGAACTCAAAGAAAAGGCTCTGAAGGTCCACTGATGCTGAATTTTCACATTTATGGCAGATCTTAGACAAACTAATCCCTTAAAAATAAGTTAGTGTCCAAAATATGTGAGGTTGAGCTAGAAAACATGCAGCCCTCATGAAGCATGATTTCAGTCATGAACCTTCCTGCGGTTTCCTTCGTGTCACACAGATGTTGCTGCTTCCTGTTTTTACTGAATTGTAGGTTTGTCATTTACAACCATTTTATACTGGTTAGAAGACTAACCTCATCATGCAAAAGGTCTGAACAGAACAAATGGGACCACATCACACATGAAGCATGTGTCAGCTGAGGCCTCGGCGGCTGTCGGTCGGTCTTAAAGCCGGAGTTTGTGTGTTTGTGTTTTTAGGGTGAAAAGTTCACTTAAAACGTGCAGTGAAAACCATCATTGCTGTGATTTTGTTTTCTTTGAGAAATTTTGTAGCAAATCTGCTGCTTCCTGTGTTATTTTTAACATGAAGTGGTTTTGTTATAATTGTGCGTCCGTGTGTAGAGTACCACCACATCTGAGGAGCCGAATGAAGCCTGAAACTAATTGGCCCCTTGACACAGCAGGAAACTCTGAATCTCCAAAGAAAACATTTCGTTTGGCGGCTTTGATGGAGCTCAAATATTCTGCAGCACATTTCAGGAATAATTTCCATCCATAAAATCCCGCTTTGAATCCGTATAACACTGCAGTGTGTGCAGACGTACCAAGGACGTGGACACAAAGAGGAAAAAGTTTGCCTCTGCCTCAGTTTATCACAGGTTTCTGCAGTTTGTATTTTCAGGTCTGTCTCATTTATTTTAGTTTATTAGTCATGCTCATAGTCATATAGTTTAGTATGTTAGATTCCCAGGTCTCCTCATCCTGATCCGTCTGTGTGTGCGTCGCCGTCCTTCATCCCCTGTTGTTTCAGTCCTCGCACTTCCTGTTTTATTTTGACAGTTTCCTGTTCCCTGTGTTCAGTTTTGTTTAGTGTCGTTTAGTCTGCCAGTCCAGCCCAGCTGTTTCCTCTTGTCTCCTTACTGTGTGCGCGTGTGTGTGTCCATGCTCTGCCTTCCTGCGTCCCATGTTTCAGAGTTTTGTCCCTTAGTTTGGATCCTCTGGCTCCTGATCAGCTCAGAATATATTCTATGTGCTTCCCTTGAGTTAATAAAGCTGAATCTCCTGATTCCAGTCCTGCCTTTAAGCTGAAGGCAGTGGAATCAGAAACTGTTAATTCAGTGGATAAAGCAGCGAGAGGCTCCAAGGTGACCTCCCCAGAATCATCTGCTCTCTGCTTCTCAAGAACTTCAGCATATCCGGTGAAACCACCTGAGTTAAGAGCCCTCGAAGCACATATGAGACGCCTTTTAAAGGGGGGCTTGTTTTCTACCACAGGAACAGGAAATGGCTACATGAACATTTCCAGGGCTGGAAAACACATTTAAACCCATTTAAACTATAACAAAATGATTTTTTACCAACATTTTGCTACCAGGTTCATCTTGTAGTCGTGGTGCTATCATGATAATATTGCATATCTCAACAATGTTTGTATTTTCTTCACCTGCTGAGTTTCAGCTTTCAGGCTCCAGATGGAGGAATATTGTGGATGCTGCATTTTGAACTGAAAGAGCTGCAGTACAGATGGACTCAGGACAGCTCTGCTGTTGGATCAGGATGTTTTTATACAAATGGATCAAATTAATTAATTCTCTGAACATCTGAAAGTTAAGGAGGTCATGTGAAATGAGCAAATCTTTCTTTGGTCCAACACACACACACACACACACACACACACACACACACACAACCTTCCTTTGCTTGCTCCATAATGCTACATCACACAGTGAATTGTGGAGCAAAATGAAACTTTTATGAAATGTGTTCTTTTGTAGGCGTTGTACCTGTGCCACTGTGTTAACTGGCTTTGGTGCCGTTTGTGTAATGTTTCTGAAACATTACAAAATGAGGGAGAAACACACAAACACAGTGTGTGATTATGCTCATTTAGAAACTAGCGTTAGAACTGAGGAGTGTCTGAAATCATATTGTTGACCAGGCTGAAGGACAGAGTCTCACCTTCACGCTAAAAGCAGAAGATTTGGAAACCTTAAAACTGACAAAGTCAAACTTCCTGATGTTGATGGTGGCAGATCAGGAACATCTCACTAACGTGCAGTCGCTGAGGAGGAGAAAGGTAGGTTTGCTGATCCTTAAAAACTGTTTTGTTTTGTTGATGATCAAAAACCTTTTTTAAGTCTTCAGTGTGAAACTCTCAGAGTTTTGAATAAAAAACAAAAAGGCGTTTAAGGGTTTGTGGCTCAAACATCAGTCCACTCAACTAAAGGGTGTAAACCGCCTTTATGCAAATGAGCTCTCGTGATGCGTGCTGCTGTTTTACTGCTGCATTTGTTCTCATATTCTGAATTTTTAACGAATGCATTTATGCTTCCTTACTCAGCCCACTCCCCGGTTTATTGTTATCAGCTGTTGGTAACTGAGGGGGGGTGTCGGGTCCATCTGGACTCAGCGCTGCAGCACTCATGCCCGTTTTCTGTTATAACTGCCTCTGAATGTGTGGCATCAATATGCCTAAAATAAACGTTACCCAGCATCAAAATATGGCATCATTTCCATCCCACACAGGTGCAAACGCTGGGTGATCAAAATGACTTTTAAATGATTTTACCTGTTAAGTGTACTGCTATAAGCTTACTTCCACAGCTACAAATTACATACTGATAGTATTACCTATTCTCTCTTACTAGTACAGGCTGCACAGACTCAGTCACACTGGAGTGAACTATACTGAAGATGTGGTGATGAACTGGGTGCCCAGAGGTTGAGGAGGTTATGTGCTCAAACTCTGGGCAAACACTGATGACTGCCCCTCCCTGAGCCTGGTTCTGCTGGAGGTTTCTTCCTGTTAAAAGGGAGTTTTTCCTTCCCACTGTTGCCAAGTGCTTGCTCATAGGGGGACATTTTGACTGTTGGATTTCCTCTGTATTATTGTAGGGTCCTTACAATATAAAGCAGCTTGAGGTGACTGTTTTGATTTGGTGCTTTATAAATAGAACTGAATTGATACTTTGATAAGTATTGGCTGAATTTCTTTTTAATGTGAATTTCTGTGTATGTGCACACCGACAGATTTGCAGAGTTTCATGAAATGATCACAGTAAAGGTCTGTAAAGGTCACAGCTAAGCTGTGTGGTGGGGGGGGGACCTCAACAACAGAGCTAAACTCAAACAAATCTAATCTCAGCCAGGGCAAGAACAAAAACACCAGGAAACCTGGGAGAAGGGGGGGGACTAAACCACTAAACAGGGACCACACAGGGCGGGGGGGGATAAGAACACAACAAAGAACAAAGACAAACTGAGGGCTTAAGTAAGCACACTAGGTAATCAGGACAAGAGGAAACAGCAGGGAACAACAGGTGAAACAAATGAAGCTAATAACACAGAAGAAGCAAAACTAAACAAAGTACAGGAAACACGAGGCTTTCAAAATAAAATAGGAAGTAACCAAACATGTTACATGCAGACTTAACACCAAAGAGGACTGAGACACAGAGGGAACTGAACAGGGAGACCAAAACACAGGGAAATCAGAGTAAAATACAAATAACTATAATATCTATAACCAAAAACAGAATACAAGGACTACAACAACTGAGGAGCTAAACTAAGAAACACAACCCGAAATATGCAAAAAAAAACAAAAAACAGAACTACACAAAAAGAACACAAAACACTGGGTCACCATGACAGTAACTGATAGCAGGCTGATTGTTGCTGTTTGATGCACCAAAGGTGCCTCACTGTCTCCAACCAGGTTTCGCTCATGTGACTGCAGGTCAGATTTTTAGGTATGTATATGAAATCTTACGTTCAGATTTAGATTCATTTGGTAAATGCTGAGATATCAGGTTTTATTCTGCAGGATGTGCTTCTCTTTGTGTCGGTTACTCTCTGATTTCTCCTTCTCTGTTCGTGTCTGTTCTTATTTCCTGCTCGCTAAGTTACACTCACTGACAGGCCTCCAAACCTGGCCTGTGATGTGAGTTTCTACAAGAGTATGTATATATGTATGTGTTCATCTGAGAGGCTACAGTCACACTGCAGGTCGTCATCCTTTTTCTCTCTTTTTTGGGGGGGGGGATGACAGGTCATGTCTATTCTAGGATCTAGCACACATCCCCTACTAACATGCACTGACAGCAATGTCGAGGCAACATTTGCGTTTGCAGAGTTGGTAAAACAAAAGCTGCCATGACTGCCTTTTGTTTCCATCCTGCTTGTTTTTGTACATATTTATAGCCAGGAACAAAATTTAGCTCAGTTTTTACTTCATGCGGTTCCAGACCTACACATGAAGAGTACCAACACTTCCAGCTGCACTCATTTAGAAGCGCTCATTTTGTTTGGGCGTGCGTTGAGTGACGGTGGGAGCTGGCAGTTGTGTTAACTGGGCTGATGTCCCAGGTCACCTCAACGCACCTGAACAGAACATGTGAAAACTCTTTTTCTGCCAGAAACGTCTCTTTTACCCTCCAGAGGAGCCGTTTACCTGCAGCTCTCATGGCAGGTAATTAGTCTGAGACTCTGAGACTTCAGTACATGTGCGCTGACACACTCGCAATCGCCCTGCTGCTGAGGTTTTATTTAAAACGCATCACGTCAGCAGGGCGGTTAGAAATCACAGGCGCTTGAAGCCACAGAGACTGAGTGGGGAAATGGCAGCTTTTCATTTTCAAGACGTTTCTGGTCACAAATCACAACATTTATTAATGCAGCACAAGGATGTGCCTGCTGATGTAGGATGCTTACAAGTATCCTACATCAGCAGGCTCCCAGCGTCATCTGAAACAGACACCAGGATGGAAATAGTTCGGTAAACATTTAGAAAATATCCAAAACAAAAGTGTCCATTATTTATAAAGTGGCTACACTATGAATCAGTTATCAAAGACACAAACAGGTGGAAACTGTCATAAATAATAACCACAGCCTCTGTACATTAACAGGTTACCTGAGAGTCCCTCCATAGTTTTTATATACAGTGAGGTTGGATAGTTGGACCAACACTGGGCATCTGAAATGACTCAAACTTTCACCCACACCTTAAAACAAATAGAAAAACTCAAGTTTTCCAGTCTGTTAAAATAGAACACATAGAAACCAGTGATTCACTGGGATCACCGGGTCAGCAGACTCACCCCCCCCCCCCCGTCCGTGAGTCAAAGCTCAGAGACACCGCTCAGGTGTGTAGGTGTAGGTGTGTGTGTGTGTGTGTGGGGGGGCTTAATTAACTCAGATAAGGAAACCTCATCCAGCTTTACAGCTTCTGTTTGGAAGGGTGGCTCCATGAATATGGAATATTACTGAGTCATTTCTTCCCTTATGGAGGGAAGGTGAGTGTGCGCTTGTTAAACCATTAAGCAAACAGCAGTGAAGCAGTAACACAATAACACAATAACTCTTTGCAGTTTTAGGTCCAAAACTGATTCAGCGCTCAGACTCAGCTGTGCCGGGATATTATTTTCATAAGGGAGCAACTTTCACACAGTTTCTGTGCTTTATGTGAAGTGATGCTGCACGGAGGGACCAACATAAACCCTGAGCACCACATATATCTTTTAAGGTTTTGAAAAGCACTCTTTACCTTCTCCAATAATGAGAAACCCTGAACTTGACGGTCGCCTCTTCTGGGCTCGCTGGCTGTCTCAGCCCACACACACTGCACACATCAAGGGCGCACAGGCTCGACGTCCATGCTGGCAAATGCCGGCCAATTAGCCTCTGTTCTAGTTTGGTTTGTTGCGACTATATTCCTCATCAGCTGCTAATGAACACAGTTTGTTGTTCGGCAGCTTCCAAAGAGAGCTGAGAGCCATGGTGGGCACCAGAGAGGGGCTGCAGTGACTCCAGTGGAGACCAAATGTTCACAGAGTGGGTTTCCCTGCAGCTCTTATCTCAGTTCCACACAAAGAAATGTCTGAAATGTAAATCACGTGGGTACAGATTCATTTTACCTTCTCTGACTCGACACTGCTCACTTCCTGTTGACAATGTTTCCATGATCCCTGTGAGGCTGATGCTAAGTTACTCTTATTGAATAATGTGGTTTTTCAAAAAGCTCAAAAAGCTCTGTCGGTTCATTTCTGTGATAAAATGTTTCTCATTTCTTAACATATTTGTCACACCGACAAGTTTCAGATCATCAAAGCAATGATCAGCCTAGACAACGATAAACTGAGTAAATACACAATTTAAATGATGGTTTCATTTACTGTGGGTAATCACTGTCAGATCTGCTGAATAATTCACTTACATGGAAGCTGTCTGACAAAGTGAAGCAGGCTCAAAGATCTCATCCACCATCTAAAGAAGCAGCTGAGGAACAAAGTCAGTGACATCTATCAGTCTGAGAGGGTTACAACACTGTTCCTGAGGCTTTGGGACCCCAGAGAACCACGGTGAGAACCGTTATCCACACATGGAGAAAACACTGGGAAACCTTCCCAGGAGCGGCCGACCTACCAAAATTACTCCAAGAGCATCAACGGTTCATCCAGGAGGGCACAGAAGAACATCTAAAGAACTGCAGGCCTCACTCGGCTCAGTTAAAGTCAGTTTTTATGATTCAACAATAAGAAAGAGGCCGACCTCAAGGGAGAAAACCACTGCTGACCAAAAATGCCACCAGAAAACATCTCGATGATCTCCAAGATGATCTCTGTGGACTGATGAGACATTTGTGACCTGCTACATCTGACATAAAACTCGACTCCATGGAACCATGAATGCTGCTCTCTGATAAATAACCCGGACAGACAAAATCCGGCCACCAGTTTGTACCCACCTCTGAATGACTCAACAAACACAAAATGAGATTTTGTGCCATCAACAAAGTTTGCATTTCACTCAGACTGAGATGCTTCAGCAGAGCTTTACACAGACGCTCATGCTGGAAAACCAAACAATTCTGCAAAGAAGAGCATCCCAAATTTGATTGCAGTTCTTGGTTGGTGGGATAACCTGTTATTAGATTTAGGGAGCAGCTTTTTCCCATGGGGCAGGCATGTTTTAAAACCTGCATTTTGTATTTACTTTATCTTTGTCCAATATTAAAATATGTTTGATCTGAAACATTTAAGTATGATACTTTTACAACAGCAGACTGGAATCTCTCCATAACTGAAAAATAAATAACCATGAAATTTTGTGTGTCTGTATGTTTTGTAAGCATGTTGCTCTCCTAAAGATTGATCTTACTGATTGTGAAGATCACATGACCTGACGCCTCAAGTCAGGCCAGAATAAACTGCTGGATCGATCACAGCTCAAACAGCGATGTTATTTTGTGGTATGATGACAAAAAGTGCACCATAGATGGACGGATGTTGACGTTTCCACATACAGAGGCATAATCAGTTTCTCTGAAAGAAGCAAGAAATATTGATCAGATTGTTGCTTCATGTTGTGCCAGTAAATATCCCAACAATTAGGCAACGTCCTGTGATAAAGCACTTGGCGAGAGTGGGAAGGAAAAACTCCCTTTTAATAGGAAGAAACCTCCAGCAGGACCAGGCTCAGGGAGGGGCAGTCGTCTGCTGTGACCAGCTGTGGGTGAGGGGAGAGAGTGGTTACTAATGATTAAATGCAACAGTGGTGTGTAAACACACGGAGAGGGAAAAGGGTGAGTGAGGAAGAAATGTCTGATGCATCATGGGAAATCCCCCGCAGCCCAGACTGCTGAGCATGTTTTGTGTGTTTTATTGTGTTCCTGTGGGTAACTTGGTCATAATGAATTCTTGAACACAGACTTTCTGTTGCTGGAAAGTCTAACGTGGGAAACACATCTGCAGATATTGAACTTTCATTTTGGAACTATTTTATAACCATCACCAGAGAAAAAGCACTCATTCAGTGTCAGGACGCACAGTTCATCAGTGAGGCCTGGCAATAATGTTTCTTTTTTTAGCTATAAGTAACAAGTTATCAGCTAATGCTCAAAACCTGGTTAGCAAGATCCAGCCATAAGATATGAGAGTGTAATGCTGAGGTGTAGCTAATCACCCAAAAGTTAGTACACAATCACTGGATGAGCCATCATCTGTCAGATTACCTGCACATTCACATGAGACCATATTTTTCAGATTGTTGCTCTGTAAATGCTCCAAAGGGCAAAAACACCACAAACACGGCCGAGGTCGGGCATCCTGACCTGGGGGTCTGTCAGGTCTGCGCCGCGTTTGTGTTCATCCAGGAGACTGTAGTCGCTTCTTTGTTGGCTTTATTCTTCAGCCGTGGAGGTTACCACGTGATCTCTGTAAAATGCATCAACTTTCAAATTCACCACAATGACAATGTGCACGTTCTTAATGTGTGATCATTACTATTCAACAGGCATTCAGAGGCTGTCTTGCAGGAGTGTGACAACTGTTAGACGAGCCTGGCGTTGAGCCTGCACGTTTCCTGGAGCACCTGCTGAGCTAAAGCAGCCCAGCAGCTCAGGTCTCACTGCTGGATCAGCTCAGTTCTAACTCAAAGTCCAAATCCAGACTGTAAAGAAGCTCTCAGTCTATAGGTGTAAAAATAAGCATTAAAGCATAAAACTGCCCTCTTCTGTAAGCTGCATGTGAAACAGACTGCTTTATTTTGGCTTTTTTGGGCACGTCTAATGAAGCAGAAAAGTAAGAATGACCTCTCAGAAGGGTGAAGAACCCTTTTAGTTTATGTTTCAGATGTCTTCAGTGAATAAAACTTGTTCAGCTTGGCTTTGTATTTTCCTCCATTCAGCAGGAAAGAGAGGCAGCAGCAGACACACGGGTTTGAGAGCAGATGGTAAAACTGGCGGAGGGCACCGAGGAATCCAAAAAAGTTCCAGCACTCAACTGAATTTTAAATCTTTAGCTCAGAAGAAAACACAAAGATAAGAGTGGGAAATGCAACTTAGTGAGGGAACGCCTGTTATCTGCTGCCGGCTCCATCAGCAGTCTGCGGCTTAGTGTGATATTCTGTCCTAGGAGCATCTGGAGTATTAAACATGAGGTTGTCATATAGTTCTTAAAGTGGAATCTACCGAACATCCACATAAAGAGCATGAAACCTGTGGAGGTGAAACCTGATCAGTGCATGACCTCAGTGCACTGAGATCATGTATAAATACACACATGAAGGCACTCACCAGGTAAGCGTGCAGGTACAAAGTTCCTAACAAACCACACTTTATCTTTAAAGATCATATTTGTAGGAAGACGTGTTGCAGAAACTTTCTGGTTATTTTTTTCTGTTGTCCCTTAAAAATTCAACTTTGTTGAGTCAATAAACAGAAGAGCAAAAAAATTGTTTTCTTATCAAATGCAAAGAAAGAAAATGTAGATCAATAATGTTTTAGCCAATAATGAGAGGCTGTGTTTGCTCAGCAGAAGATACAATCATCATAAAAATATGGATTTACTGATAAATCCAAACTGCATCTGGACTCAACCTGAAACCTGGATCACATTTAAAAGATGGATGAACTTAAAACAGGACACGAGGAGGTCTTTAAAAAACTGTGGAAAGATAATATATCGATAATATCTAACCATGTTTACTGCAGTAATTCATACTCGTCCTTCAGAGCAAATGTTTGAGCCAAAGTATAATAAAAATAAAGCCTTACTCTCCAAAAATAAGCTTGTCTTTCCGCACTGGGAATTCTTGCTTCCATAAGTTGCCTTGTCGAGCAGCGCAAGCCCTCAGGCTGAGTTACTCTGGACAAACTGTTCATGCCAAAAGTTTCCAAATTCAACCATTTCTAATTCACTGCCTGAAGTTAACCATTCGATTTCTCACTCAACTTAAATGCGAATCATCTGATTTTTCTTTGTGACTGTTAGCAGACAGCAGCATCGATAATATTCATCATTGCTCATGTTTGTGCGTCCAGTACTTTTAGGTTTGGTGTGGACTCTTCCAGCTCTTGAGAAGCTTCTGGCTAATGACTTTAGCCCCTTTTGGATCCAGCAGCTCTGGAGGGGAGAGGTCCCTGGGACGTCTTTTGTTATGTTTGCATTTCCAACACTGACAGGAATTCTGTAGTGGTTTAAAAACGGGTCAGTGGATGGGGATGCAACATCACCTCTGCAGGTCTACAACATCAAAAAAGGAATGAAAAGGGTAAGTAGGTGCTGCTAGTCAAATGTACCTGGTTAACTGATCATCAGCAGGTGGAACCACCTACATAAATGCAGAGGCTCGGCAGTTTTCCCATCGAGAGCATTTCGCTGCCTCAATCTTCCCAGCAGTGGACATCCCACCAAATTCCTCCCAAGGTCAGACCTCACAATTCTCAGAGACACTGAAAGAAGAAACGCCAGAGCTTCCTGTGAGTGAGTTTAGGTTAGCAAAGTCACATCTGCACAAATCACAAAAAGGGCCTCATTTATTAACATTTGCATGGAATTTGCACAAAAAAAAAAAGAGTAAACTCGCATTACTGTTACTGATTTATGAAACGTGTGCATCTCACCTCTTTGTGTATGTTAGCAAATCAGAATCATTCAGGATTCAGCAATCTCTATAAAATCTGCATGCATCTGCATACTGCCCAGCCCCCACTTCTCTATATGAGGAAACACGTTTACCTCCAGGTGAGGCAGAGAAAGTGGTGACGATGCTGAGAAGCTTCCACCTCTAAGGCAAGAAACAAGGAGAAAATCTAACTGCAGAAAACTGAATAGCTGTGTCTGAGGTCCAAGAAGGAAGCCAGATGATGAGCAGTGATTGTGACCAACCATGGTCAGAGGGACTTCTAAATTTGTTCCTATGAACAAAATATTGGTAAATCACAGATTTGTGCGTGAAACATTCAAATGCATGATTTACACACTTAGTAAATTATAACCAAGTGCTACAGTCATCTCAGCACGGTGGTGGAGGGGTGATGATTCGGGCTGGTTTTGCAGCCTTACAGTCATACCGCAGTACTCTAGAGTCAGGCGTGAGGCCATCTATCTGACAGACAGCTTGGCTAGAGTTTGGTCACGTGACACCGACAGGTGTGAAACAGAAAGGCTGAACATCTGCAAGTTGATACATATAAAGTACTGCAGTACCTGCTGGACAAGCACGTCAGCTCAGTAAAGCCTGGTTTCCATTCTTTTATCAGTGTTTGTGTTTCTGCTTTGGGCAGCTGATGGTGCTGCATCTGCACTCACTGTGTAACTGTTCCTCATGATGGGCAAGTGCGTCCTGCACAGAGGCTAACAGCAGAGCTGGTGTCTGAGCCAAAGTGGAAGCAACAGCCCTCGCTCTCCGCAGACGAGCTAAAGAGGGGATTTCAGTCCTCGGGCTTCGTATTGTTTGGCCAAACTTTTGTTTTGCAAATCGATAAATGTTAAATTATTTTTGTAGCCTGCATGTCCAGCAGCATTTGCAGCAGTTTGTAAGGAAGTTGAATATTTAAGCTTTGGTGTCCACTCACTCCTGAAAAACTTTTAGCTGCTTTCTGACCGAGCAGGCCGAAGGGATCCTTGGGAACAGGTTTCCTGAGAAACCTGGAAGTGATGTAATAGCGGGGCACTGGTTACCCATGTGACATCACTTCCTGCTGTGGTTTATTGGGTCTTTATTCTTTTGCTGGCAGAAGGTTGAGGGGACTGGATTTCACTGTTGATTCATTTCTTCATGTTTTTAGGCCATCGTGAAGAGCTGTTTGTTTTTAATAATTGTTGTTTTCACATATGTGTGTGTGGGGGGGGGGGGCGCCTGCAGGTATGTGACAGGTGAGGAGTTTAACTGGGACTGCACACCTTTCAAACTGTAACACAGGTGTCCTAAAGCTAACAGTTTACCTGCGTTTACCTTTTTTAAATGGCTGCATTTACGTGTTTGAGCCATGAATGTAGAGTTTTACATGAGCTCATAAATTCCTCTTATATTCTGGGAAAAAACCTAGAAGCCAAAAAAGCCCCCAAGAAATGCAACGATCCAGCAAAACAAGGTTCTTTGAACTGTGGACTATTTCTGAATTTCCCAGAAGCTTCTTCGTTTGTTGATCTGCCTGATGAATGCTGAATTATGAAGCCTAAAACAATACAGGGACTGCCGCGAGAGTGACATGAAACAGTGAAGCTGTAAAGGAAACCAAAACCATGAAATGAAAGAGGTTACAAAAAGGCTTTGATCTCCTTACTGTAGTTAATTTGAGGGTAAAGTTATGGGGGTGCTGGCTGCAATTAAAGTCTCACAAACAAACTATTCTGGAGTTCTTTGTCTTTGTAATTTGTTACACATTTGCCATCGCTCACGACTTAGTTACTGATTAATTTTTACATTCCGGAACTGTTTTTTTAATCCTAAACTTGCCTCAAATTTCCCGGAACTTTTTGAGCCAGAGTCTGCCAAACAGTTTTGTTTCATAGTTGCACCATTTGGCCACCTCTCCAGATGATCCTGCCTCTGCGGCTGTGTTGGGTCGTGCAGCTCGTGGCGATGGGATGGGCAGTGGAGACGCAGAGTCGGAGTGCACAGCGTTGTTGTTGGAGGGGCAGCTTCCTGCCCTGCATTATTAATACCTGATGTTCACAGTTGACCTGCCCCTCACATGCTTCACTCACCGAGCCATGAATTGAGGTGTGTGTGTGTGTGTCTGTGTGTGTTGCAGGGGGAAAGAAGATTAGTGCTACAACCTCCAGGATCGACACATCACTTCCATTAATTGCACAAAGCGCTGCTTGTCGGAGGCAAATGGCTCATAAACTGCTTAATCCTCATCAGTGTCTGATTGGCTGAGTCTTTGAGGTGCTACGCTGCTAATAGCTGTGAGTTCTGTGAGAAAATATTTGCAATTTGTTCTTGATAATCTGCCTCAGTTCAGCTCAAACCGGCGGTTCATCACTTCCTTAAATGAGGCTGGTTTATCCAAATGCTCAGCCTTTGAAAATTGGAATGTAATATAGATAATTTGCCCTGAAAAGAAAGAGAGGGAGCGGAGTGGGGCGGCACAAAGCCCTGTGAGAAAACTTTGCTGACAACCGTATAATGAGCCTCTGTGAGGATCTCCCACTATTTTATTGTGTCTTTATCTGCGCTCTCGCTGAAAAGAGGGAGTAAAAAAATAAGGGGCTGCAGGTTCAGAGTAAATTACCCATGCTTATTTATTCAGAGGTGTCGCCTCATAGAGCAACCAACCCCCCCGGGTCTTCTCACAGGCCGGATCGAGGGCCAAATCACTTTGCTGTTCGGTGGAAAAAAAGGATGGAATAAAAGGCGGACATTGGAAAGAAAAGGTAGAGTTTTCCAAGAAGTTGTAAAAAGAAACCAGTGGAGGTGACAGATAAGAGGAGGGACATTACAGGCTGGGGTCAGGGGTTGGGGCAGGTTGAGCAAATGCGAGGGACAGGAAAGAAATGAAGGGCTGAACACAAAGGGAAGACATGAGAGACGGGGAAATAGTTTGGCAGGAAGCGATCAGAGCGATGGTTAAATCAAGCCTCGGAGGGAGGGAAATATGACGAGAGGCTGGGGAGAGGGTGGGGGTGATGGAACTAACAAGGGAGGAGGCAGAGAGGGAGGAGGCGCTGGTTGAGTGTCTCCCAGGGGTCTCGGAGGGAGAGGAAGATGGCTCGGTGAGCGCGCACCCGCAGAGAAACTCAACAGGGGGTCAGCTTTTTGTTTAGGAGAGAAAAGGAAGAGCCTCTCAACGGGAACGTGGTGATAAGAGACGCCCGTACGCTCCAGATTTCAGCTGCTGAAGCAGAGCTTTGTTCAGAGAGGCTCCGTCTAATTCAGTCATCTCCCACCCCCACCGTTACACACATGTACTGCCAACCCATTGTGCACACACTGACACACACACACACAGTCTGTAAGTATGAGCACGGTGACATGCTTCCAGTGTTTGGGATCTGTACCCCAGGACATCGGAGTTCAAACCTGAGGATTCCTAACTTCACGGCTGAGCTGGAAAAAGTTTGTTCAACACAAAATATGAGAAAGTATCAGATTTGTTGAATAAATCATGAAGCAGTTTGTGAAGCACAAGATGGAAAATCATATCGTGGCACATCCACGTGAAGGGACGAGAAGAGTGTAAACTTATTGATACGAATGCTGCATTTCTGGTGCACAAAGGTGGACCGCCAAACTGTGTTCAGATCGACTGCACACACACACACACACACAGCACACACACACACACACACACACACACACACACACACAAAACTGCTCCTGCTGCCTGAGGTTCATCATTTATGCAGACATGCTGCGTATCAGCTTTTGTGAAGCACTCAGTGATGGTTGCATGTGAGAAATGTCAGTAAATATTGATTTGTTTACTTTATCTTAAACAGAAGTTCATTTAACACTGATCAGCTGACCGACAGGTACGTGCACCTTTCTCTTAGCATCGAGGTAAATCACAGACTGATGTTTTGTTTCTTTGAGATTTAACTGCAACAACTTAACAGCAAAGATGTTGCATCTCAAGCCAATTATAGAAATGAGAGGAAATGCAGTTTTTAAAGCATCGTCCTGGTTTTTCAAAGTATTTGTTTCACATTTGGATGCAAACTTATCTCCTCTGCCAACTGTGTCTGCAGGAGCAACAAAGATGTGGTTAAAATGTTAAACTGCAGAAGCATTTGGGACAGCTTTAGACAGAAGACTGTCCTGAGATCAGGACGAGATCATGGTACTGTTTAAATATTAAAAAGGAACATTCCCCATCTCACCTCTGTTCACCCAACAACATCTAACCAGCACATCTAAAAAGATCATACTCGTTAGGCAATGACACGATACTGTGCAAAAGTCCTGGACCACCCCTCATTTCTTCATATTTTGCTTCCAAGGAACCAGGCTGCTCTTTCACCCCCTGATTTCCCATTTTCCTAACAGTATGAATAAAGAGTGTGACTCAAGACTTTTGCACAGCACTATATATTTTGTTATTGTGAATAACTCAGGTGAAGAAGCTTTATATTTCTCTCTGCTATTAAGCGCCATGATTCAACATCAGTTAAGTGTATCATAATATAAACACACAGATACTGGATTTAACTTATCCTCTGATTTTATATAGATATACAGATACATAGATATATAGATATATAGATATATAGATTGTCCTGATGTGTTTTATGGACAGCACTGTGGTCAGTGGTTACTGTTTTTAAAGTAACCACTGACCATATTTATAAATAAACTTGGCTTGGCTATGTTACAGAAAATGCTCCCTGGAACACCGAGTGTACATTGATCCATTCCTGAAAATATTCCCTTCAAATGCATCTTCTCCTTATTCTGATGGGAAAGTGCAGCAATTATTTAGCCTGTTGGAAAAAAAAACTGTATTTGTGACCTATTTTTAAAATATTCATGGGAACCATGGGGGTCGGGATCTGAGAGTCACAAACACAGTTAGGAAGCCATAAAGTGTTAAATAATGGAAGACTGATGATAAACATATAGTAGATAATCCCAGGAAGCCGAACCATTTAAATGGTGAGAAGATTTAAAACAGATGAGTCTGATACGAATGTTTCCTCGTTATGTTGATGTGAAACAATGTAACATGAACATTAATTGCATTCTGCTTCATTTGCAGATTGGGAACAAATTCTGTTGTTTTGTTGTAGCTGCTGAGCTGCAGAGGGAGACGAGTCTGTCGGTCTGGACTCGCCAGATATGGAAGACTGAAAAGGACTCGCTGGTGTTTTAAATCCAATGTGTTAGCATGATTTTATTTCTGAATGGGAGCATTTGAACCCAAACCAAATATGCTCCTGTTTGGTGCTTAAACCAGTGAACCACAGTGTTAATGAGGTGGTGGCTCATCCGGCTCACGGACCATCTCTGGAAGGTTTTCTGTACTTTGTGTTCCTTCTTAGTTTTTGCATGCAAACTTTATCAACAATGTTATGTCAACGGCTTTGCTGAACAGGTTGATGATTGTTCAGGACATCCTGCTGCAGGAAGGTTAAGTGCCCATAAAACAACAAATGTGACCTTGAGCACAGTTTGGGTGATTCGGGCATCTGACTAGGATGCCTTCTGGGCATCTCCTGGGTGAGGTGTTCCAGGCACGTCCTACTTAGAGGAGGCCCCGCGGCAGACCCAGGACATGCTGGACAGTTATATTTCTTGACTGGCCTGGGAACACCTCGATGTTCCCACAGATAAGCTGGAGGAGGTGGCCAGGGAGAGGGAGGTCTGGGTTTCCCAGCTTAGGCTGCTGCCCCTGCAACCCGGCCCTGGATAAGTGGAAGAGGATGGATGGATGGATGGATGGATGGATGGATGGAAAGTATATCAGCACATGAGCTCATCAGTCCTTTGGCTCGATGAGCTAAAAAGTGAATGAAAACAAAACAAATCATCAAATTAAAACCAAGTGAAAAACAAAGGAGGAGCTGCAGCCTCTTTACTCCAAATGTAATATTACATACATTCAGCGGGGGAGGCGGCATTCAACTCATAGCTGAAATCAAAATATATCAACATATTTTAGAAGTTACCATCAAGTTTTCTCCAACCCCACATTTTTTTCTGTCTGTAGAAGCTAAGCTCAAGCATACAGCTGGCCCTAGACACCATCAATAGCTATTTGTTATTAGCATCAGGCTAATCCAGCCTGTCAGAGAATCTCAGGTTGGACTCTTTCACGACAAAGTGTGAAACTAATGGTTCACTTGAGCTGAAGTGTTTAACCTACACTGTTGCAGATTTGCTCCCAACAATTTGCTTTTTTGCAAAAACTACACAAAACCCTCAGCAAACATCAGCACCCAGCCTGTGAAGATGGCTGTTGTTTCTCTGCATCCAGTACTGCAGCACCCTCACCGAAGGACACCCCGTCCATGTCTCTGACATGCCCGCAGCATCTGGCACCCTGGAATAAGAACGTGCCTGCCACCGCTGATGCCACACGGAAATAAAAGGTTAAAGTGTCTTTTAAGCACGTCTGAGGTTGTTTACATCCAGGTGGGCTCACAGCTCTTTGCACCTTTAGGTGCACAAAACCAGTTTCACTTCTAATATGCGAATGTACACGCCCTCAAATTAAATCTGAGTGGCTGTCTTCACCCCATGCACAATGTGTTGGAGCGCAAACCCAAAATAAAAGTGCTGAAATCAGACGATTAGGAGATTCAGGCCATAGTGCTTCGTATTAACACCCACCCACAACAACACCCCCTCTGCTCAGCCTCCTGAGGAGCAGTTTCATTTGGATCTGCAGATTAGCTTCACATAAATTCTGTAATCGCTGCGATGGGCTTAAACAACGCTGCGTGGGGGTTAAACTGAGCCCTGTCCTGTTCACTGACCTGTCAGGGTTCAGGCAGCTCTCTCTGTGTTGTTGTTGCAACATGCTTTCATTTTAATGGCATGTTTATTAAACTGTGTAAAAAAAAAATCTCCTTTTAATGAAGTCCATTTCATCTGTAATTGAGTGATTTTTCAAAGGGAACAATGCATGAATATGTTCCAGAATATTTTAATACAACAATGGATTTCAGCATTTGTTTTATGAAAATAAGGTTTTCAGAGAATGGTTTGAATTCATATTTAACTGGTTTGCAGCTGTTTTATGTTTCTCTGACATCAGGATATCAACCACAAACTCTGGATTTGTCACTAATAAGCAGCATGTCCCTGAAATGATCGAAAAGTGAAAAGCTTCTTTCTCTTCTCACCTTCTGCTTCGCTTTCAATTAAAGTCTTTGTATATTCAAAGGCAGAAAATAGAAAACCATTAAATATTTTCACTGATATGAAGGCAGACAAAATGCAGAAGCTCACAAAGAGACGCCCGTCAGAGATGTTTGAGTTGTTTTGTTGCTTTTGTGCTGTTTTGTGCGTGCTCTGTAACTTATTTATGATTCAGGGGACTCGCAGCAGCAAACTGATGGGGGGATACGAGGAGGGAAGACAACAAAAGAGAAGGTTAAAAACTGAGAGTCGAGCAGGAGGATCTGCTGTGGTCGAATGGGAGCAGGGCGGAGGAGAGGGGAGGCGGAGGACTGGAAATGTTTTGCTCCATCACAGAGATGAGATGAAAGAGCTGTGAAAGAAATAAAGAAGAAAAGAGACGCAAGGAGGAGAAGGAGAGGGTGTTTTCCTACAGGCGGAGATGTGTTTGTGTGTCAGCTAATCTCTCTCTCACACACACACACACACAGACACACACACGCCCTCCCTCCCTCCCTCCCTCTCACAGTCACTCAGTCAGTTGCAGCAACACGCTCACCGAGATCGGCAGCACAAAGCAGAGTCGCGCACCTCGCCAGCCTCCAGACACACACGCACCTCGCCACGCTACACACACACGCTCAGACGCTCCACGCACACACACGCCCGTGGAGCTGGAGAAAAAGAGAGAGGAAGGAAGGGAGAGAGAGACAACAGCACCGGGAGAAAGGACGACAAGAAGTAAAAGGAGAGGAGAGGAAAGGGACAAAGTTTAGACCAAACTTCATCAGGTAAGAACCTTCATGTCTTCATCCCACTCCTACTCAAACTGAAGACTCTCATGGACGGCACAGATATTATATGTACACAATATTTAGTGTAATGTTTACATTGTGCACGTGTAAACCGAAGCAGGCTGTGCCGTACCTGTCTGCTTATTGTGCCAGAGGTAGACTCGCGCTCTGAGAGGTTGTGACTCCGGCACAGTGAGGTCAGAAAATCATCCGATGGGTTTTCTGTGAACTTCTGTTTGTGTGCAGAAAAAAGAAACCCTGCAGGTCCTTTGTTGTTGTTGTCATCTGGCACAAATTTAGAAACAGAATAAACTTTGGAGAAAGTGAAAGTGCTTTTAAATGGAAAGCTGTGCAATCTAATAAACGAGTTTGGAAGTGGCCACGTGTCTCAGATAAGAGCTTCTGCTTATCTGACGTTACAAAGTATCATCTCGTAGTGTCGGGAATGCTTTAAACATTTAAAGTTTTTACATGAGGAGGTGGAGAGCTGGAGCCATCGGCTAAAAGCAGCAAGCTTGGTTAGGACGCTGCATTCAGTATCACACATACAGAGGCACCTCATCATTTGTGACAATATAAATCGAATATATTAGAATTTCACTCCCCAACACTGGAAAAAGCTAGTACAAATAATCACAGTGCAAACCAAATTATTGATCAGATAATACCACAAAAAGCTCCAAGAGCTCCAACATGACGCCTGGCAGACAGTTGGGATGGGTTGGATCTACCTGTCCATCAGAGGCCACACCAACGGAAAGCTTTAATCTAAATTAAATGGATGAGTCAACAAAACTGAGTCCACAGAAATTTTCTATAGAGGCCAAAACTTCAGCACAGACTGTAAATAAAAGATGGATGTAGCTCAGGTGGAAGTTACTGAAGTCCCATCTTAAAGTGTTGCACTGATGATCAGTCATCTCCATCTTGGTGTTTTCATCCTGAATGTGGGTGGGTGGGGTCGGACTGAGAAAAGCTGGATGATGCACACTCATTGTTGTCAATCAAAAGGTAGGCCCGTCCTAAAAAAATCGCCCTGGTTTATCATTCTTTTGGGTACAATTATTTATAAAACGATCATTATGTTTAAGTGATGAAGTGAGCTGAAGGGTTGTTTTCCCACAGC